>CAWUFW010001180.1:2870000-3085799 GCA_963921515.1 Calotriton arnoldi
GTTACTTAAGAAATGAATTCTCACTTGTCAGTGGAAGAGTGTTCTAAGGGTTGGGGCAGGAGTGGGCTAAGGCAGAACAGGGCCTGCCACCCATCCGAATTGTCTGTTTGTTGGTACTTTGAGAAAGAAAGCATCATAAAGGATGCATGTAATAGTCGAACAGCCAAAAAGGCGTGCCCTGCATGTAAAGCTTTACCTTTTAACAACATACCGTAGACATTTTTTTACAAGACAAACAGGCGATTCCCGGATGCTGATACAGACATCCCAAAAGCTTTCTTTAGAATTTGTTTTTTTTAATTCTTAGCACAGAAAAATGATCCTCCGATTGTAATCTGCGTGACAGAAAGGCAACGTGATCCGCATGATGGTAACAGTGAGGAAATGGAGGTACAATACAGTGAAACAGATCCAGTGATTTACCAGAGATACCCTCGGCTGCCTCTCAAGGGCAGTACATAGAAATGTGAATGCAAAAGCTGCATTTTACTGTGTACACAGCACTAAAGCTAGAACTAACATAAAAGTACATCGTAGCCTGCCATTTTATAAGAAATACACATGAAAGCAGGCCTCTTGCTTTTAGCAGTACATAAGATTGCAAGTTAAAAAAAGGTTATTAATTTTGAACAAGATGGCATCCAGAAAAGTGAAATGCAATATCAACAGGGAGACTAAAGTAGACAAGCGCGCGCGCCTCGCGCTGAAAGTTTTTTAAAACAAAAAAAAGGCGTGCAGGCTGCAGCAGTAGGGACGTCAGAGAGGGAGAGAGAGAGGCGGAGGGGTGCACCCGCGAGTGGTGCGCGCGCTTGGAAGAGCAGTCTGCTCATTTTCAAGCACTGCACTTGTGGCGCGCCCCTGCTCGCTCCCGCAAGGTGGATGCCGCCACAAGCACGAGTGTGTGCTGGAAAATGACCAGAGCGACGGCTAAAGGTCCTCCTATGCGAGACCTAAACAGCTATCAAGGTGTATGGGTGCACATATGTGACTAGGAAACAGAGGTTGGCAAAAAAGGAAACTGTGTGACATGGTGGACGAGGAGATGATAATAGAAGGAGAGACAGAAGATATTGTCAATTACATAAATACCCAATTTACAGAAAACAATCAAAAAGGCAAAATATCATATTGTGTAAAGGGCAGAACTACCATTAGGTTACAGACATGGTTAAATACATAATCAACAGGAACTAGTTCTAGTAAATGTCTCTCAGCAAATATGCTAGTATCATCCACGGGCATGAACAGATGGGGCAACATTTGTATGGAGGAATGCCCTTTGCCAATGCAAGTCTACCCCCTTCTACTACCCAATAACTATTTCACTGTACGGAGCCGGGGGTGTAAGGGCTCACACTGCCCGGAACAAGACCTGCACTTTGCTGGTGTAATCAAGGGCCATCAGCTCGTGATGGCCCTCTGGGGTGCGGGAATCCACCGCAAAGACAGAGTATTGGTCTGGCGGGTCAACTGTGAAAGACTGGCAGACAGGATGGGGTGGTGAAGTACAGCACATCTTCACAAGTAGTCACCTTAGAGTTCCAGTGGAGTGCTGGGTGATAATGACATGCCAGGTGGTTTCACACCCAACGAAACAGTAAGCAGCTTAATAATGTCTGATTGGCAGTTGTTCAGCCAGGGACAGAACGAGGTAAGATCTGATGTGTCACCTGCCCATATCAGTAAGACGTCATCAGTGTATCTCTTTCACATACGCATTTTAGCCAAAAAGGGGGTTGGGGTTACTAAAGATATGTAGTGTCTCCATACTGTCCACAAAGAGTATGTCAAAATTTGGGGCGAAAACTGTACCCAAAGTGCCCTTTCGTTGCCTGTAGAATTTTCCTTCAAAAAGGAAGTAGTTTCTCATCAGAATTATTTCCAAAAGAGAGATAATGAAAGGTGCGGGAACCTGGCGTGGAGCAGGCATTAAGTTTAGGTGGTTCTTTATTACCTCAATACCACCCTGTCGTGGTATGTTGGTTTACAAAGATTCTATATCTAATGTAACCAAGAGCTCTCTGGTGGGATCAAAATGTTCTGCTTCAATCAGACTGATAAAGTGTTGTGTCTTTGTAAATAGGTGGTGGTTGTAACTACTAGGTCTTGGATAAAAATTAAAAAAACAATGTATCTACCATAGGGCTCCAAGATGGAGCCAAACCTTGATAGTATAGGTCTGCCTGGGGCGAGACCGGATTCTTGTGAATTTTGGGCAATGTGTAGAGGACCGGGGTGCAGGGATTCTTAAGGAAGAGGTATTCATTGTAGCTAATTAGATCTGCCTCCAAGTATTCCTTAAGCATTTCAACCACCAATGTCCCTAATGCCCCCCATCCTACCCCGAAATCATGACTTTTGAACATACTTCTTGTTAAGTAATTAGTTTCAAAAACAGAAGTTTATTAGTTAAAACACCGGACACAGGAGTACAACTTCCTTGACCTTCCTTCCACTCCAGCTGTCTTCAGTGATCTGTTACAACGGTCCAGAACACCGACCCAGAAGACAGGTGGAATGAAAGCCAGGTTTACAAATGAAACCATGAGAGCATGCAAGACACGCGCTTGGATTTAAGCGACAAATAGAAAACAACACATATTTCCCCTGTAAAATAAAACAAAACAATTAACATACATTTCGTTTGTCAAAATCACATATATAATCTGTCATCCATTTTGGTTTGATGCGGACCCTGCCATGTTGCAAAGTTGACTACGTTTTTCTCTCCTGTGACATGATCACTCCTGGAGTCACCAAGGACTCCACTCTCACACAACTCAGAAGTTGCTTCAATGCCACCATCACAGGTTTGATGGTCCATCACATTGGTATTTCCCATGTTCAAACTTTGATCATCACCATCTTCCCTCTGCTCACACCTAAAATCATCATCCAAACCTAGGTCAAAACTTTTAGGACATGAGCATTATCCCTCAATTGCTCAAAATCTTTTGGATATACCCCATGATCTCCTTTGAGGATGGCAATCCTTATGAGATTCCAGACCTTGCCATTCCTAAGGCAAACAGCATTGCGCAAAATTTCAGTTACTTGTTGGGGTTCAGAATATGGACTCTCAACTTTCCACAGACCAAGACGGCCGCAAAGTAGAAGGGCTCCCGCCCGGGCTACACAAATATCCGCAAGAATCCTTACCTCCGGAGACGCCAGGCTGCCGGAGTACAGCGCCGAAGAAATGGGAATAACTCCGGTTCCACTAGAGCGAAATTTTGTAATCCTGGCACCTTGCATCGCGGCCGCCGTGAAGAGTCGCAGTGACCACGGAAAACGCAGCCGCTGTGGATTAGAGCGGCGGGGATGCCTGTCATTGTATCCCCGGACAGAGCCACGGGTCGCAGAACGGGCAACGGAGCGTCCGGAAGAGAAAGGTGGAGCCTTCCGACTCGGACACCCAAAGTGAAACGCACGGAAGGCCCGGAGTTGCGCTCACGGCCAAGGGCAGTGATGTGAGCGGCCCTGGGCGTGGCGGGCGAAAGTGCGCGCTGCCGACTGGAGCGACACATTTGTCTGGGAACCCCCCCCCCGAACGGCTCCTCGTGACTGCAGGAGTGTATGAGGCCTGCGCCTCCGATCCCGATCTTGAAGGGGGAAAGAGGATTGTGGTGGTGCGGACCCCACCCGACGCACCAGCGGTGAAGGGTCAGAGTGCCGGCGTTTCGGGCCGCCTGTGAGACACTGTGAATGCGCAGGTGAGGAGCAAGCGCCAGATCGGCCACAGGACATAGGAGTAGGCCCACGATTGCTGAGCCAGTCGAGGAGTCAACAAGGGCCACGTAACATTTCTAGCGCCCTGGAATGGGGACGATGGTGTCCTGATGCACAGTGGAGTTGGGAGGGCCTAACCACGCAACAGTGATTTAAACAAAGGCCAGCAAACCCGTCTCCGAATCTAACGGGAGATGGTAGCGAATAGTGCCAAGTTACACCCGACATTGAGGAGGTGAGCGCCGGCGTCCTGGGCCAGAACAGTAAAGCGGCAGGCTCCAGAAGAAGCGTGAGAGGCCTTCTGTCAAACAGTAGACATAAGGCGGCGACGTCGAGATGAACATGAGAGGGATGAAGCGGACTGAGGGCGGTGACAATCATATCAGGCCGCTGTGAACAGGGTCCTGGGGTAGTGATCTGGGCTTCCCCTTGTGCCCGGGTGGCGGAGGCCCTGCCGTAAGGTTGTGCGCCGAGTAGCTTCATTAAATGATATATTTTTGGCCTGAAGGTTTAAGGAGGGAGGAGAGGACGCTCGTCACTACTTAACTTTGGTACAAAAGGGTGCCAAGAGACGATGGGGAAGCCCAAGGGGGCGGGTCAGGCCCAGACAAGCAAAATGGAGAACTATACTGTGCCTCGACCCCCTGTTCCTAGGGAAGAAGAAAGACGAGGAAGAGCCCTCTTTGATGGAGACAATGGCGGCAATAAGAGATGTTAAAGGCTCCCTCGAACCTAAGATAGACTTGTGTCAGTTGAAGTCACCCTAATCAGAGCGGACCTCTCTAAACTTAACAAGAAGGTTGCAGCAGCAGAGACGGACATTAACCAACTTCAATCGACAACTAAGCGCTTAGAAGAGCAGGTTCGCACACTAACACAACTAACGTTGCAAATGGAGGCGCGCCTTGAAGACCAGGAGGGGAGAGCACGGCGCAACAACGCAAGGATAGTGGGTGTGCCCGAAGGAGCAGAGGGGCAAAGCGTAGAACTCTTCGTAGAAGATTTCATTCTCAACAAGTTACAACCCCCGCATCTGTCCAAGTTTTTCACTATCGAGAGGGCACATAGGGTTCCGGCACTACCTCCCCGTCCTGGGAATCCGCCGCGGACAATCATCGCCAAAGTATTTAATTTCCGAGATAGGGACGCTATACTCCAAGTTGCCAGAGTAGAAGGGGAATTCCCGTAGGAAAACTCAATCAGGTTTTTTCCAGACTTCACTCTACAGGTGCAGAGACAAAGGAGGAGCTTCGACCAGGTTAAAAAGGAATTGAGGTCCAAAGATCTCAAATATATGATGCTCTTCCCAGCCCGACTAAGAGTAATAGCGGAAGCCAAATCATGGTACTTTGCAACACCGGACGAGGCCTGGGAATGGCTTGAGGGGTGGCGTACAGCTGGGAGAAAGCAAGACCGGGGCCCTCGCCGAGGACACGAACAGGTGAACAAGAGAAGGGATCCATCGACGGAACGAGGGCGGAGTGCATCATTGCCGAGCCCGGTGGGATCTGTGGTGGGAGAAGACACTCCGAATTGGTGAAGTAAGTTCCAACAGCGGAGGTAAGGTGGTCCCGATTGCGGCGGGGGCAGAGAATCATTGAAGAGAGACATTAACATTTAAGACTTGGCTGGAACCAGGAGAACATGGTGTAAAGGATTGTAACCCAAGGCGCCTAAGACATTCATTTACTGTGTGGCAGAGGTGGGGTGGACTCAAATGTTATCTGACTTGTTTGTGGGTTCTGCTTGATTCACCACCCCCCTTTATTTGTTAAGCTAGCATTGTAATGTTTTTTTGGGGACGACAGGTGCTCTGCGGGTTGGAGAGATGGGGTTTCCAAAACCTTACAAGCAGGGCAGCAGGGAGGAGGGGGGGGGGGAGCTGTGGTGAGGGGGGTTGTAGATTGTTTAGTTAGTTTAGACATGTACTACGAGAGTAAAGAACGAAGAGTAGCCGGTGTTAAAATACTTGGTGGTGACAAGTGTGGCAAACAGGTTTTCTACATGGATGGAGAGCCATAGACAAGCACAGTCCTCCTTAAAAATCTGGTCCTGGAACGTAAATGGGCTTAATGGGAAACTGAAAAGATCAACTGTATTATTGTTTATCAAACGTCACTTGCCCGACATAATCCTCCTGCAAGAAACGCATTTGAGGGGTAATCACTGCAGAGCCCTAGACTGGTTCGGATACACCCTCAAGGTACATGCGGGGTACCCCTCGGTCTCCAGAGGAGTAGGGATTTTAATTAAGCGCACATGTCCTTTCATACATCACAACGTAGTGACTGATAATTTAGGCAGATACGTAGTGCTGAGTGGGGTGTGGGAGGGGCTGAACGTTAACCTCTGCTCAGTTTACTCGCCTCCAGGGCTACAATCCGCAATGTTAGACACACTAGGCACCACGCTATTACAGTTACCGGAAGGGAGACTGATTTTGGGTGGAGATATGAACTATATAATTTCGACCAAATTAGATGCGCTGAGCAGGACTCAAGTAATCCAAGGCAAGGTGGCCAACTCAAAGGGTTCCTGGAGGCATTGGGATTGGGGGACGTATGGAGGCATCAAAATCCCACGGCGAAACAGTACACGCACCTCTCGGCGGGAACAGGCAGTCTCTCCAGAATAGATTTCATTATAACACAAGTAGCTGGGCGAGTTTAGGGAGGCGGCCCATATAGCTAGGGGAATATCGGATCACTCTCCTGTGGAAGTAAAATTAGACGGCCCGAGGGATCACACGTTGCCGCCCAGAATAGAACCCTGGCACTTCAAGGATGAGGACTTCCGGGAAGAAAAGCGGATCGAAGCAGAGCAGTATTTTGCAGAAAATCTAGGGACGGTCGACTCGGCCGTGACTCTCTGGGAGGCCTTCAAAACTGTCATTAGATACTGCATCCAATTTATAATAGGAGTCATTAAGAAAGAAAAACAGGCCAAGTGTATGGAGCTTGAAACCGAGATAATTAGTCTAGAGGCGAAGATAGTGGGTGGAGATCAACAGGCAGATAAAGTGTGGCACCTCCTCCGAATCCGACAGAAGGAACTTAGGGACCTAGAGGTAGAAAGCACCAAGGCGCTCGCCAGATCAACGCAAAATAGGCTATATGAAGGTAGGGGATAAGGCTAACAAACTCCTGGCATGGTTGTAAAGGAGGCGGATGGGGGGGGCGTGGGGGTTTCCTGGGCTAATCGATGAGACAGGGATGCAGAGTGTAACTGGGGCTCAGATAGCAAAGGGTTTCGCCCATTATTATGAAGAGGTATACTCATCCCAATCCACACACTCAGAAGACGACTGTAGAGCTTTCCTGAAAGATATTTCCATGCCACGCCTCGGTGAAGAGGATTGTGAACGCCTGGACCAAGATCTGACAGTAGACCAGGTTAAGGCAGCAGTTAGAGCCCTACAATCCGGAAAGGCAGCAGGCCCTAATGGTCTGCCTGTGGAGTTATACAAGGCTATGTTAGATGTAACGGCTGATCATATGTTAAAAATGTTTAATCAGGCATTATTGGACGGTAAGCTGCCGGTAGATCAGTGTACGGCGGAAAGAACAGTAATATTAAAGCCAGACAAATCACCTACGAACTGCGGGTCCTACAGACCGATCTCTCTGTTAAATTTTGAATTTAAAGTCTTGGCTAAGCTTTTGGCCACAAGACTGGTAGGAGTGATAGAGATGCTCATACACCAGGACCAATCGGGGATTCATGCCGGACCGTAGTACCAGGTTGAATCTACGCCGTCTGTTTGGGATACTCCATGTCACTCAGACAGATGCAAAAGAGCAGGTGGCCCTCCTTTCCCTGGACGCGAGCATGGCCTTTGACAGTGTGGAGTGGAACCATCTTTATGTGGTACTGGGGCACTGTGGCTTGGGCCCTAAATTTATCGCCTGGGTTAAACTCCTTTATAATCAACCCTTAGCCAGGGTGAGGGTTAACGCTACAGTTTCCCGGGCCTTTGCCCTGCAGAGAGGTACCAGACAGGGCTGCCCGCTTGACCCTATTATGTTCGCACTGGCCCTGGAGCCACTGGCGGCATGGGTTCGGCAGGATCCGCTGATATGGGGTATCCCGGTAGGTGAAGAGTGGGAAGATCGTATATCCCTCTTCGCGGACGACATCTTATTATTCGTGAAGAGGCCGAGGCAATCAATCGACTGCATTCTACAGATCTTCTGAATATTTGGAGAGTACTCCGGGTACCGCATCAATTGGGACAAATCATTATTGTTCCCTTTATCGGGAGGGCCTCCAGCCCTAACCTCTAGGTGCTCGGAGCCTATGAATGAGAGAGGCTTCAAGTATCTAGGAATTTATATTACGCGTGACCCGAGGGAGTTCTAGAACCAAAACTTAGGGCGACAATTAGACAGGTACGAAATTTGTCAATGTGCAGTTTCTATTTGTGAAGGAGTGTTCAGGTCTGCTATGGATTGCCCTCACACACCCCGGAGGATGTCATGCTTCATCATTGGGCCTGCTCCTCGTTGGGTCGGCGCTGCAATGCCCGACGGGCACCCGCGAAGGGGCTCTTTAACGGAGATCTTTTTTTTAATGAAGCCGTTGGGTGTGTGAGGGTATGTGGACAGGGTAGTGTAGTGAGTGTGCAGTTTTGTTTAAAATAGGTCTAGTACTGCCCTTAGCAATAATTTTTATTCTGGGGGTGCACTAACCTAGCTAAAAACTGTGAGCCCTGCCTGGAGGTAATGGTCCTGCAGAGTCTATCTGGTGCAAGTGGTCGACATGTTTCTTGCCTAAGAAAGCCCCTAGTGGGTCTGGTGGCAATTCTTCAGGACCTTTGTGAAAAAGAGATGGTGATCGACTCTTACACTACCGCAATGCTGGTTCTGAACGTCACGGTGTAACCAGAGTTGCTGTTTTTCACCAGGTCATTTGGCCTGGAGTTCTGTGACCTGAAATGAGTGATAAGAATTCAAGGTATAAAACAATAAAGCATGGTCGTTATGTTGTATAAGCCCATTAGGGTCTCACCAAACTCCTAGTGAAAGAGAAAGGATTATTCACCTGTGAAGTGCATAAGCTTGTTGTCATTAGTGCTTGTGGAGGAGCGGTCGGAACGGCTGCATGCAGTGGCTAACAACTAATTTAATCTGAAAGACTGAATCAGTATAGTCAGTCTTTAAATGGTCTGTGCCCATATGAGGCAAGGAAGTACTCAATAATAAAATTCACAGTGTTGAGAAACAAGGGGTGAAAACACCCGTTTCAAAGGCTTCAAGTTCAATTGGGAGAAAAGGGTGTTCTCAATTGGTAACAATGTCAATATCAAAATCATGGTATTGAGAACAATGGGGTAGGAGTACCCGTTTCAAGAGGCTTGAAATTTAAATGGGAGCACGAGGTATTCTCAATTGGTAACAATGTCAATCGTGATAATAGACAAACAGACAACACAACACATATGGTGGGTAACATATAGCGTGATTACCATATATGTGGGGACTACCCACGCGCAAAAACGAGGGGTAGCCACCTCACCCGTAGTTTGTGCCATTTGCCAGTTCACACATATGGCTTGGGCCAAACATCACATCTTATCGCAGCCAACAGGTGTGTACACTTCCACTCAAAGTTATGGGCTTCTGAAGTAAATGCAATTTCAGCCCAGTCCATATTGGACTTATTGTAGACACACTCACCCCTGTACTCTGAGGTCGGAGAAGACCGGGGGGGTCTCAACAGAGCACTGCGTTGCTCGGATCCAGTAAGAAAGGGAGAAGACGGAGACGCCGAGCGTCTTGGTTTAGGCAAACATTAGTTATCTTACCGGCAGGGTAGCGCGTAGCCGTACGACAATCCCTATGGCTGGTGGATGGCAGTACTCACGTAGGGTGGCAACTAGCTATCGTCCTACCCTCGCTCCGGTCCCCGTGCCTGTGCCTCAGAGACCTGCGTATACGTAATGTCACTTTCAGCGCCCTCGCGTAACAATGCTACAACGCTAAACATGTCGGCCATCTTGGTGGTCAACTTTATTAAACCACACAGTGTACCAACAATCATGCACGTTGGTTATGAAAATCAACTCACCCATGTTGGTCGCGGTCAATATGGCCGAAATGTGTCAAATGGGAGTAAAAAAAGGTTGTTCTCTGTGGCAACTTAATACGATGGGGCGGTGGGGGGGGGGCGACACTGTATTAAAGTGTCGGCCTGTGCCTCAAAGGTTATTTGTGTGTCTCAATATGTGTCATTAACACTGCATAGGAGTGGTCAAATCCCTGAACCACCCGAAAATGTGGTCTCTCGTGCCCACAGGTTGGATGTGGGTGTACTGGAGGATAACTGGGTTTGCAGGTGCCTTGCATGGTACTTGGTGCATCTTAAGTACATTAAGCATTGTGGATCCCACTAGTTGTCAATGTGGGTGGTAGGGCCAGGTAGTTGTGACAGCTGTGTAATGGGCGGAGTGTCACAGGGGAAGGGGCACCCCGCCATAATGGGTGGAATTCGCAGTGGCTGTGCCCGCTATACATAATAAGAGGTATCACAGGAAGAGGATGCCCAGGTATGGTGGTATGCGAGTGTGGTCAAATGCGATTCAGTTCCACCCAAGGGATATCATCGTTGAGACCCGAGATATGGGTTGAAAGTCTAAAGATCCATTGTTGTTCCTTTCTGAATAGCGCCTCTTTCCTAATCTGGGGATGTGACTCCAATATAGTCCAGTGTAGGTCATCTGTAGTGTGGTTCAATTCAGTGAAGTGGGTACACATTTTGGTGTTGGTCTTTTTACACCTTATGTTGCTCCTGTGTTCTGTAATACTAGTTTTAACGGGGCGTGTAGTCATACCCATGTATTTGAGCTGGCAAGGGCAGGTAATCAGATATACACAGTTGCGTGTGTTGCAGTTGGTGTGTTGCTTTTGTAGCCACTTGAACGTGTCAGAGCAATTGTTTTTGTTGCCCTTGTAAGTGGGCAAACTATGCACTGTCCGCAGGGGTAGTGGCCTATCACAGGGGGCAAATTCCACAGCTGGTTTTGTGATGGTGGATCTTTTTTAGGTCTGGTACTGATCAATAAATCTTTCAGATTGGCAGTTCTTTTAAAAGCGAACCTAGGAGGATTTGGCGCAGAGTCACCATATTGTAGAATCCTCCAGTGTTTCTTTACGATTCGTTTGATCATATTAGATTCTGGGGTAAAAGTGGTGATACATGTGATTTGCTCGGTTTCAATTTTGGGCCGAAATTCAAGGAGTGCCTCTCTATTCGCATTCCGTGCTCTCTTACGAGCGGTATGGATCTTTCTTACCGGGTACTCCCGTCTAGCCAGATGGGTGGTGAGTTCAGATGACTGTCTGAAAGTCATCAAGGTTACTGCAGTTACGCCCGAGCCTCAGGAATTGCCCATAGGGTAGATTTTCCCGCAATGCTTTCGGGTGGAAACTACTAAAGAGCAAGGGACTGTGGCTGTCAGTGGTTTTTTTTTGTAGATTTTAGATTCCAATCTATTCGCTTTTAGGTTTATCACAAGGTCCAGGAAGAGTAGCTCCTGTTCGGATATACTAGCTGTGAACCTTAGGTACGGGTTGAGGCTATTGACCCATGTAACAAAGAGAGGGATGATATTTCGTCCTCCTTTCCAGAATACCAGGTCACCGTCAATGTAACGACGCCATAGGATGACGTCTTTATAGGGGTTAGGGCCAGAGAGGACGTGTTTTGCTTCAAAGTTTGACATGTATAGACATGCCAGACTTGGGGCAAATGTGCTGCCCATTGATGTCCCTTGGGTTTGGTGGTAAATATGGTCCTCAAACTGGAAATAGTTTTCTGTGAGCACTACATGGGCACACTCCATAATGAAACTTATGGGTGTGGGGGCTGACCAATTGGTGGATCGCAGTGTTTCCTCCACAACCTCCAGTGTTTCTAGTTGTGGAATGTTGGTGTAGAAGGCCTCTACATCTAGGGTGAATATTGCATCCAGATGGGGGCCCTCCATGTTGTGTTTTTCAAGAAGGTTCAAGACATCCCTTGTGTCTTGAAGGAATGTTGGGGTTTCTTTTACTAGTGGTCTAAAGAAGTGGACACAAAATTTGGAGAGTGGTTCTAAAATTGACCTGATGCGCGATACTGGGCCTCCCTGGTGGTGGTCGGGTGCCCTTATGAATTTACGGTAGGGTGTAAAAACAGGGCACTCTTGGGTTGTCATTAATAAGGAACTCAGACTCATTTTTGTTAATCCACCCCTGGTGTAATGCCGCCGTCACAATGGACCTAATTTTGATGGTCAACCGTGTTGTAGGGTCTTCCATCAAGGGAGTGTAGTATCTTCTGTCCTCTAGTTGGCGGAGGCATTCCGTTCTGTAGTCTGTTGTAGACAAGATGACAATGGCTCCCCCTTTGTCTGCCTCCTTTATAGTGATAGAGGTATCGTTGGACAGATTTTTAATGGCCTCATTTTCCTGCCATGAGGTGTTGTGGAAGATTTTGTTGGTACGGGTAGTCGCAATCTCTTTTAAGACTGCCTTTTCAAATGTAAGGATCTCGGGCGGTACCATGCCGGTCGTTGGAGTGAAAGTGGACGGTTTTCGTTACCCAGAGTCCACTGGTGGGGATTTAGGTTGATCAGCGAAGAACGCTCTCAAGCGAACTTTCCTGAAAAAGTTATGTAGCTCACAGTTGGTTCTAAAATCATTGGTATTAGGTGTTGGGACGAAGCCCAGTCCTTTGTGTAAAACCTTTTCCTCCATACCGCCGAGTTGCCTTGTGGAGAGGTTAACCACTAGTTTCTCTTCCCTGTCTGACTCCTGAGTTCCATGTGCTGTTGTTGGGGCTGGTCCTGCCACTGCACCTGCTTGCGTGGGTTGTAGCCGCCTTTTCTTTTGCCTCTCCCTCTGCCCCAGCCTCTGCCTAAAAAAGGTTGTTGGTGGAAGGGGGCAAATGGTGGTTGAGGGCCTTGTTGATAACCAGGGAACTGCCATAGTGGAGGTCCTTGAAAAGGTGGCATCCCATATCCAAACATCTGGTTTGTTGGTGTTCTCCGCCCCAGCTCTCCGTGCTGGAATTGCTGCTGTAAGATGAATTCCTTCTGCGCGAGGATTGACTTTCCTCTGAAGAATTATCGTCCTGTGTTTGTTGAAAATCCTCTGTGAGGTAAGGATAGATCTTTTCTTTGTTGAATCTGGAGATATCCTTTTGCAGTTTGGTAACCTTCTGTTTCATTAAGAAGTCTTTGTTTTCAGCTATCTCGCTGTTAATTTCCACCAACTTGGTTTTGAAGGCTGCGATGGTGATGCTTGCCTTTAAAGCTCCTTCTGCCACTGTGATTTTAAAAATCAGGTCGTCTGCTAAGCGTTTGGCTGTCTTTATGATTAAAACGAGCCAGTCCCTAGTGCACTTCCAGGCAACTAGGGACCATTCCTCTTTGAGTTGTTTATCCTCCAAGAAGAATCTTGGCATGTTAGACACAATAAGACCGTTTGGGGCTAAATTAGCGCGCAAGTATTCGGTCATTATTGCGCCATACATTATGATCTTCATGAGCTGGCGTTTCATCGCGGTGATGGTATTCCAGTCACCGCCTTGACTGGTAGAGGCTGCTGCTCCATCTGGGTCTAGGAGTGAAGGTGTTCTCAAAATTTCCGATACCAGGTCATCACTGAATGAGAGTCCTTGGTTGATTTCCATGGTGAAGCTGGGTCAGAGTGGACGTCTTAGTTTATAATGTGTAGCTTTTGGATTGAACGGCAAGTTGTCCGTCAAACCCCGGTTAATAGAGAAGGTTCCACGGCTGGGCCGCCGTGCGAGGAAGTTTCTTAAATAGAAGGAACCAGGACAATTAGACAGGCTCATCACGGATGCCAAACATTGGCGCGCGCTGCCGCTGATGGGCTGTGCTGCCCCGTTTAAAATGATGGCGCTCCCTTGCCTGTTATATATGCTGCAGAACTCACCATTTGAGGTATCCCCTGGCTTCTTCAAGAGAGTAGAGTCAGAAATCAGGGCACTAATGTGGAGTGGTGCCGCCCCACGTATTGCTTTGTGTAAACTTCAGAGGGGGGTCTCTGATGGGGGTCTGGCGGTATCAGATATTCGAGGCTATTACTGGGCCGCACAGTTGGTAAACGTGAATGGCTGGATGGTTGGGGAACGATCGGAACCTGCTTAGAGGGTAGATAGTGTGGCCATGGGACCATGAGGTCCGCAGACATTGCTCTATAGTACGCGAGTGGATAGACTCCTTCCAACGCACACGTGGACGGTAGTGAAAGTGTGGAAGGCGGCCACAAAATACCTGGGGTGGGATAAGAAACTCTCTGGGATGACTCCACTCTGGGCAGGGGATTTTCTTAAGGACGTAGGCAGCTTAACTGGATTCACCAAATGGGAACTGTTAGGAATAGAGACACTAGGAGACCTCTGGAGAGGAGGTGTGTATGTCACATTCAAAGAGCTGCAGCAAGACTACTCGATGGGACAGGGGGAATGGCTCCTGTACATGAGACTAGGCCATGCACTTAGGAAACATATCAGGGAAGGGGAAACTATAGTAGAGGCCGGCCCGCTAGAGGATCGAGTACTTACAGAGCAGATACGAGACAAGACAATTTCCATATTTTATGAAAAAATAATCAATAATGCTCCAGACCCCACGACCGCACTCCGGCAGACATGGGAACAAGATGTCGGCACATTAGACGATGAGCAATGGATGGAAGTACTCCAGGGCCCAAGGGAAGTGGCAATCCGGGCCAGATTCAGACTCATCCAACTTAAGATATTGCATAGAGTGTATTACCCTAGGTCAGTACTCTCTAGAATGGGCAGGAGTGAAGATACGAGTTGCCATAGAGGATGTGGGATGGAGGGATCCTTTTATCACCTACTCTGGGAGTGCCCGAGCATTCGTGCATTCTGGATAAAGGTCGCTAGGGAAATGTCGGAGGTGGTGGGAGGGGGGAGGGGGGTGGAGGTTCCACTGGACCCCAAATGGTTCCTTCTGATAACGGAGGCTAACGAAGACTGGCCTCGACACTTGAAGATTTGGCTAGGATTGGCAGCAATAGTGGCCAAATGAAACATTGCTAGGAAGTGGGGGGGGGGGCAACATCCACCCCCACGTTGGAGGAATTTGAAAATGACCTTGACTGGTGCTGGCAAGCAGAGTCAGTGATTTATAAAAGTAGAGGGTGCCCCAAGAAAGGAAAGAAAATTTGGGAAGCATGGCGGGTACACCGGGGACTTTAAGAGGGAGGAAGGAAACAACTGTATTCTCTATGGATGTGGACCTTCATTTGTCAATACGAATAGAAAATTCGAATGTAAAATAACATTGATGCTACAATATGCATGCTCTTTGTACGTACAATCATGTCATGGTTTAATAAAAAGAGTTAAAAAAAAAAAATTAAAAAAAATAATAATGAGTGGGATGATTGGAGTATAGCGTTTGTGCATGACCAAGGAGTTCCCAGGGTATCTGAAGAAAATTGGAGAAGGAAAATGATGGTGGATAAGGAGTTTCAACAAATAATCGGATGGATTGAGCAAGGCTGGCCCAAGAAATCTTGTTTGGTCGGACAGTTAAGGAGCCTGTGGGAGGCGAGTTGCGAATTATCAGTGTACAATGGTACTATTTTTAAGGGAGAAAGAGCAATTCCCCCCTGCATCCCTTAGAAATCACGTTTTAAACATGTCATAGGATGATCATTTTGGTGTCGTGAAGACTAAAAGAGTGAAATGCTGGTATTAATGGCCAGGAATGGATTTAGATGTGGAAAGGCTAGTGAGAAATTGTATTTCGTGTGCAAATGCTGACAAGTCCCTCAAAACGTTAAGGCCCAATATGTGTGAAGCATGGATTCCTGAGACACCCTGTAGATATTATGGGGCCATTTGGGTACTCCTGCTAAGTTAATGATTTCCACGATGGATGTGTTTTCTAGATGGCCTGTGATAAAAATAGTGGAAAGCATAAATTCCACAGTAGTACTGAAATTCATGGATTGCGTTTTTATGAACGAAGGAATACCAACACAAATTATTAGTGACAATGGGGTACAATTCAAATCCGTTACCGCTAAGAATTATTTTCAGAGGTTGGGCATAAAACATAGAACAACATCTCTTTACAATCCGAGCGGAAATGGATTGAGAGATTTAACAGGGTTCTGAAAGGTGCCATCCAGTTAGCTATCAAAGGTGGTATGAGTTGGGAGAATCAAGTCCATAAAGCCATATGGACCTACAGGACAACAATCCACGATGCGTTGGAGGTAACACCTTTTGAAGTGATGAGAGGTAGACACGCAAGAACGAAGTGTAATCCCGAATGGTTGATACACAGTACCGATTCGAAGGTCAGCGTGAATGATGCGAGAGACAGGTTGATTTGTAAACAACAAGAACAAAAAAATTCTTATGATGAAAAAAGAGGGTCAAAGCAAGTGGAAATCCGTGAGGGAATGTGGGTAAAGGTGAAGTTACCGCAGGGGCAAATCCATGTATTAAATGGAGTGAATGAAAGCCAGGTTTACAAATGAAAACATGAGCGCATGCAAGACACGCGCTTGGATTTAAACGACAAATAGAAAACACAACACTTCTCTGCAGCATGCACTTTAAGCCATTTTAAAAAGTCTTGGCTTCTTGTGCATTTTTTTCAAAGCTTGCCCTACTGAAATTGACAACAAGCAAATACATTTTAAAATGTACGACAGACCATACGATAACTTTCAAGGACACTAATCGCGACACCACAGTACACAGGACTAAGAACAACCCCCCTCCCCAGGACTTTGGCCCTCACAGCTTTACCCCTTTTCGGAAAGCCACCAACTAATCAATGTGTGGATTAGGGTAATTTGTTTACTTCCATTCCCACCACTGTGTAAAATACACAAATGTAATAGATAATCTAGTTTTACACCTATGCATGTTAATTCCAAAATCTATATTTCACTATTAGCGTCATATGAAAGTGAATAGCAATGCGCATTCTAGTAGCACCTGCTCCCGTGTCTGCCTGGGAGAGACACGTTTTTGGCTTTATACAGATAATAGTGATGTAACAAATACAGGGGGGCAACCTAAACGTAAGAAACATAAGTAGATAAGGACTGAAGGTATATCGGATTGAGAAATCTGGACAGACTTCGAAACACGAACTCTAAATCAAGCAAAGGCAGTGCATAAACTCAAAAAGTCTGACAGAATAAACTTACAAGCACCGTCTGTAAGCTTCTCCTGGAAAATGTCGGTAGTCTACAGCATAGATACTCCAAAGCCGCATGCAATTTGTCCGTACTTTTAGCACTTCCGGGTCGCAGACAAACCAATCCTCTGGCTGAACAATATTCTTGGAGTCCTCTGTGATTTGGAGGACTGCTAACGTGTAAGGGGGCCTGTGATTTGTTCCACCTCAGCCAATTCTAGTGCGCCACTCAGAATTCCGAAGCTCTGATTGGCTGCGGGGTCTCCACATGCCGCCCTCTGTCCGTGCAGTACTCCTCTTTGCCGCCCAGTTTAAAGTGACCTGGCAGCCTGAGTTGGCTGTGTCAATTTCCATCCTTTGAGGAGTGTTAATTACGCACATGCTAGGCTTGGTAGCTGCCGCCTGTTCTTTATGGGTACAGAGGAAAACAGAGAAGGAAGGGGAGCGCGGAGTAGGGCCTCCCATGGTCACAGTCAGAGGCGCAACTAGAGCCAAATTTCGGGGGGCTACTAAAAATGTCGGGGGGGGGGGCTGACTCTTCCAGTAATATGCAGAGTGGAGATGCAGGGGCTCTAAGAAGGGGTGAAACACACAACAAAGCCTCGTTAGCAAGTAAATGGTCTTTTAAAGACCAGTGAAGTACACGGGTGCGGCTGTGTGTGTGTGCCCGGGAAGCTATCTCAGCCGGGCTGACACACACGAGGGGGGGCTGAAGCCCTTTGAGCCCAATGGGCGTTGCGCGCCTGGTCACAGTGAGCGTTGACTTTTGACTCCGTCTGTTCACAACAGACATTTGGGTAATCATTTCGGCGGCTGCTGCTCACGGTCTTGGGGCTCTAGTTCGGTCGTTCACGGGCGTGGTTGGCGTCTGACTAGATGCGGAGTGGCAATTCTTATATGTTGCGTTTTTAGTATTCACTGAAAATTGATAGTTCTTTTGTTTCGTGACACTAGTTAGATATGCACTCTCCTACGTTGACCGCAGCTTGGCGTGCCTCGAACCCTTGTCAGCGCACAGATCTCTTTAGTCTGGGTGCATTGATCTTAACGGACCAAGAGTAGGGTAGTCTTGTAATGACGTAGGATGGCACGTGCCACCTCTTGGCACGAGACATCCTTTATGATGTAAATGGTTTAACCTGTTCCTATTGGTACTCCCTACATCCCCATACCCCTACATTACTTCCTCGTCCGTCTTCCTCGCCACAGTAATTACTCATGAGCATTCTGCTCCCACAGAAACTCCAATCAAAATTTTGCATACTAGTCTCCTGTAATACTCTAATGTTATGTTTCACTATGAGTCGCGTGCTACCACGCGACTCATGGTTATTGTTGTGTATGTTCTCTCTGTACATTCTCGAGCGTTGCTGCTCCGTTGCGAAGAATCCTAGCAACGCCAAATTGGACGTTGGATTCTCCGTGGCTGGATGGCTCCAGTTGTGGGTGCTTTGCTCAAGAAATAAACCTTCGAAGAAAACCCAGAATTTCTCCTGTCTTCACTACAATAACTTGGCGACGAGCAGGAACCCCCGCACCCAACACTGAGACTTCACCTCCTTTATTGCTTGGAGCAACCTTGTTTTACTTTACTGATCCTGCGCGTATAGTGCTCCACTGAATTGGACCCGGCTCAAGTCATCTGGGACCACGGTTTGACAAATTTTCCTTACCTTTATATCCTGCCTTCTATACTTTCTACGCAGCCTGGCTTAAGCGGCAGTTTGTTCCCCGCGAGCTTTGGTACTCCAGCGCGCCCTTTGAATGCGCATGCACGTGCCCCTTCTTTTGTTGCTTTGGAACGTCGTGACGCTACAGCCCTGAAGCAGCTCAAGCCCACCAGCTGTAGAAAGCGATGCACAACCGTCACCCTGGTTACGGTGTCAGGCGGCCATCTTCTCCTTTCAGCGATAGGCTCGCTTTCAGTTTTGCATTGCCTATTACGCTTTGAGCAGTAGGCACGCTTTCAAACACGTTCCACCTGTCATTTTTCACAGCGATAGGCACGCTCCTTGATGCAACTCAGTAAAGCCTATTGCATATTTATATTTTTCAGCGATAGGCACGCTTGCTATACCTTCATGCGATAGGCACGCTCCAACTAATTATCATTTAAAGCTCATTGCACATCCATTCTTCAGGGATAAGCACGCTTTATTAAAAGCTTTTTCACTCATCATTCAAAGCTCACTTCAAAGTGACATCATATCATTCCTCAGCGGTAAGCACGCTTTATCAAAAGCTCATACACTTATCGTTCTAAGCTCATTTCCAAGTGACATTATACGCAGTTATGGCTTCTTCTCAACAGTTTCAAACTCCACTTCCATTTTTACAGATTCCTGGTAAGCCAGCTCTCAAATGGCGCCAGTGGTTAAAAGGATTTGAGAATTATCTTGTTGCAATTGATGCAGTCAAATACTCTCCTCCCCGCAAAGTAGCTATTTTATATGGTTGCTTAGGGGTAGCAGCTCAACAAGTTTTTGAAAATCTTCCAGTGATTCCTGCCCCTACTGGTTCAGGTGACAATTGGGACACTTAACAAGAAGCCCTTGCACGTTTAACCAAACAGTATTCTGACGAGCCCAGCATCGTTTTAGAACGCCACAATTTTTTTAAACGTAAGCAATGTTTGGAAGAAAGTGTTGAAGACTACATTGCTGGTCTCAGAATATTAGCGTCTACATGTGAATTTGCTGCAAGTACAGATTTCTGCATAAGAGACCAATTCATTTTTTCCTGCTTTTAAAAAAAAATTCAGGAACGTTTGCTGAGTTGCAAAAATCCTACGTTGCCTGAAACCGTAGACATTGCCAAAAGTATAGAACGTGCAACCATTTCTTCTAAAATTTTACAAGAAAGTCAGTCACAATCAAGTGTTCATTTGGTTGATGAACGCTCTTCTTCCACGTGCTCCGTAAATCTTGTAAACAAATCTTCTAGTCAGCCTTTCAGAAAACCAACAATTTGTTACAGATGCGGCTCAAGGACCCACCTTGGGAATTTTCCCAATTGTCCTGCTTCCGGTAAAAGATGCTCATCTTGCAAAAAAATTGGCCATTTTCAAGCTGTATGCAGGGGTGGTAAGAGATTCACCGCAAGGGTCAACAACATTGAATTCAACGAGAATCTTGAGTCGTGTTCAGAAAAACTTGACAATGTAATGTTATCCATCGAATGTGACTCTGTTGACCTTCCCAAAGTTAAAGGTCCATGGTGTGAACTATTGATCGGAACATTTCCCTTACAAGTGAAAGCTGACTCAGGTTCTCCCATCACCATTTTGTCAGACTCAACGTTTTATGCAAACTGGAGTGGTCATGTGTCTCTTACCAAATCTGACGTCAACCCTAAAGCTTATGGTGAAAAAGAAATAGATATGTTGGGCTACTTTCATTCTAGGATTGAATGTCTTGGCAGACGCACCTTCACCAAAGTTTACGTTGCTCTTAAGGGAAGAAACATTCTGGGTTGGTTAGATTTAGCCATGATGGGTTTGTATCTCAAACCTGGCACAGATCATCCTGTCACTTTGGGAGATATTCCATCTGATTATTATAGCTATCATGAATTTGAGGATATTAATGTCTCCAATCTGTCTGCCTCGGATTATAATGTCAACACTTTACTTAGCCAATTTCCTTCTGTTTTTGAAAATAAAGTTGGCAATGTCCTAGGTTTTGAGCACGAAATTCGCCTTAAATCTAACGCACAACCCATCGTCCACAAGGTTCGACCTCTTCCCTTGAGTGCAAGAGATGAATTAAAGAAAGTCCTGACGGACTTATGTGATGAGGGAATTATCACACCATGCAGTTCCTCAGAGTGGGTTTCTCCCATAGTTTTAGCCCCAAAAAATCAGGCGAGGTCAGATTATGTGCTAACTTGCGCTCTCTCAATAATATCATCGTGGATTGTCACCCACTACCCAAGATCCACGATTTGCTATCCAATTTGGGTGGGGCTAAATACTTCTCCTTGTTAGATTTAAAGTCTGCTTATCACCAGATTCCCCTGTCAGAAAAATCTCAAGAACTGACCACATTTGTTACCCCATTCGGGGCTTACAAATATCGCAGGTTATCCTTTGGTCTAGCTTCTGCGGCTAGCGTTTTTCAGAAATTAATGGACACCTTATTGGAAGACATTCCTGGGGTACAGGCCTACCAGGACGACATTCTTGTTTTTGCTGGTAATCTCACAGAGCATGATGAAACCCTTTTCAAGGTTTTGAATACACTGAAAAATGTTGGTATGACTGTCAGACATGACAAGTGCAAATTTGCAGTACAAGAATTAGATTATTTAGGCCATACCCTTTCACCCTATGGCATAAAAACAAACTTTTCCCTCATAAAAGCCATCAGAGACGCCACACCCCCCAATGATAGAGATTCCTTGCGCTCATTCCTCGGTCTGGCAGAATATTACGCTAGATTTGTGCAGGGTTATGCTCAAATTGTGGAACCTCTCAGAGCTCTTCTAAGAAAGGGTGTAAAGTTTTCATGGTCAGATGATCTGCAAAAAGTCTTTGACCAGGTAAAAAAACGTATTGAAGATTCCCCAGCTTTGCATCCATTCTTAGATGGTTTTAAGTGTTTCCTTACTGTTGATGCTAGTCTTACTGGTTTAGGAGCGGTGTTAGGACAATGGGTGGCAGGTAAAGAACATACCATTGCGCTTGCCTCCAGAACTCTCCAGTCAGCTGAAACCAGGTACAGCACCATCGAGAGGGAAGCCCTGGCTTGCGCCTGGGCTATTCACAAGTTTAAGTCATACATTTGGGGTCGTGAGTTTGAAATTCATACCGACCATAAGCCACTCATGCACATGCTGTCAAATAGCTCCTCAAATAAAGCATCTGCCAGATTAGTCCGACTACTCTCTAAACTTCAGGAGTTTCACTTCATTATTAAACACATTCCTGGAGGAAAAAACTTCAGGGCTGACTGTTTATCAAGGATGTCCTTGAGTGAAGCTCCTGAGGCAGCTGATGATGTTGAGTGCGTAGTTGCAGCCATTGATGCTGTTTCTGAATATTTACCTATTTCCGAGTGTGAGTGGAACTCAGCATATGATAATGACACTACACTTACCAAAGTCAAAACTTTCATTTCTAATAAATGTCCTGAGCATAGAGTTTTACCCTCTGAACTTAGATCCTTTGCAAATGTATCTGATGAGTTATCTGTTGTTGGGAATTTTGTCATACGACATGACTTGTTTATTCCACCCGAATCCTTACGCAATATTATCATTCAAAATGCTCATCAAGGACACCTTGGGGTCACAAAGACTTGTCAGAGGATTAAACAATTTTATTGGTGGCCCTCCATGGAAACTCAGGTCAGGAAATTAATTGACAATTGTGCTGAATGCCTCCTATCGGACAAACATTGGAAGACTCTCCCTACTCCTCTGCATCCTGTTCCACTTCCCGAGAATCCTTGGGATAAAGTGGGATTAGACTTTTTGGGCCCCTATGAGAGTTTCTCCAGTGAAAACAAGTATTTAATCTTATTGGTTGATTACCACTCCAAATGGCTATATTATCGCTTTTGTAACGGAGCTACAACTGAGAATGCGATTACATTTTTGCAAACTGTATTTGATGTTGAAGGTTTTCCCAAAATTATTGTTACCGACAACGGTACGCATTTTGTTTCACAGAAAATGTGTTCTTTTCTTAAAAGGCATGACATCTCCCATTTCAAGGTTGCTTTGTACTCACCCTCCTCTAATGGTTTGGTTGAAAAAGGAAACCGGATTATTAAGAAGGGTATACAAACCGCAACTCTTCTAGACTAGACCCTTTGACTTTTGTACATGACAAAGTGTGGGCATATAACTCTACTCCTCACACGACTTTCACTCTTCTAAGAAAAAGGAAGGTTCACACTCATTTAAATTATAGTTGGTTGCATGAGGAAAACAAGCAGAGTTCTTTTCCTACACATGATTCTACATCTTTTAAAGAACAGGTAAAGGTCAAACAAAATTCCATGAAAGCACGTTTTGATGCTGGAAAACACTCTGTAGATCAACCTTTAAAAAAGGGAGATTGGGTTCTCATTAAAAACCCCAGAAAGGTGGCTAAAGGTTGTTCCAAGTTCTCTTCACCAACATTGGTCACAAGTGAGTAAAGGTTCTGCTCTCCTTGACAACAAGGGGTGGTGGAACAAAAGAGCTCTGGCAAAAGTTACCCCTTACCAGGCTGATGTTATCAGAAAACATATCATTTCAGAGACTGAACATTGTGACTGGTTTGACTTGAGTCAGGGAAAAGAGGCGAGTTCTGATGTTTGTCCGGATCCGGTTACTGTCCAAACTTCTCAACCTCAGGTCACAGCTATTAGAGATTCGCCAGAGGCAATTAGTAAGAGGGCCTCACGCCTTAGACAAATTTCTTGTAAATTAAGGGATTTTGCTTTAGAATAACAATGTTTACTTGTTCCCACCATTTTGGCTTTTGTATCCTCACACCTCAGAACAGTTGTTTCCATGCTCCGCTTTGTAGTTTTCGTGCTTCTTATTTGCCCTTCTAAGGGGGAAGATGTTGTAATACTATAATGTTATGTTTCACTATGAGTCGCGTGCTACCACGCGACTCATGGTTATTGTTGTGTATGTTCTCCCTGTACATTCTCGAGCGTTGCTGCTCGGTTGCGAAGAATCCTAGCAACGCCAGATTGGACGTTGGATTCTCCGTGGCTGGATGGCTCCGGTCGTGGGTGCTTTGCTCAAGAAATAAACCTTCTAAGAAAACCCAGAATTTCTCCTGTCTTCACCACAATATCTCCCTATCCCTCCAATATGGCCCCCAGTGGCAACCACCAATCACAAAAAAGGATACAAGACCCAAACCACGACCTGTTTTTTTGTTTCTGCACTATTTCGAGTGCTGTGCCTGTGTTCAGGTAGGTGGGGGCGGCGGTCCTGCTCTAGCGGACTCTCATGCCCCAGGGGGTATTGGATTTGCCTTGCTTGTCTTCTTTCCCCCTTTTGCACTTCCTCCTCGGTCCTGCTGTAGTGGACTCCCGGAGAGTGTTGTACTTCATGCCTCGCTTAATGGAGGTCTCCTACCGAGTCCTGCCCTAGCGGACTCGGCAGGTCTTTGTGGTTTTTGGTGCTCTGCACCATTTCCACGCCTTGTTGTTTGGTCCCCTAGGGGTTTGGAGGGACGCCCGGGCTCTCCTGCAGGCTCCCTCCGCCCCATTGTCTTAACCGTTTTTCCGCTGAGACATGGCATCGGTCCATGTGAGCTTGGGTTGCGCGTCGGCCTGTGGGGACGTGGCTTAATGCCGGCTCCTTGCGGGTCCGTGCGTTGTTCACGCGCGTTTAAATTGGGACATTTGCATTTCCTGGGACGTTGCGTGAATGCTGGGGGCGTGCCGGAGGCCGTCCTGGAGCGTTTTATGTGGTTTCCATGGCAATGGGACGCTTTTTATGCGTGCTGGCTTGCCGTAGTAGGTGTTGCATGCATTTTTGTCATGGAGAGTATGGAGGAAGGTGCTGACTTGATTTCTTCCCACGCTGGGGAGTCTTCTGGCTCTGCTGACACGGTCCCTTCGCTGGCTGTGATCCAACAGTTGATACACTCGGCAGTGGCTGCCGCTTTTCGTGACAGGGAGTCTGTTTCTCCGTCTAAAAAGGCTAAATGTGACCCTGTTCCCTCCCAGGACTCTGATGGGGAGGAGGATGTGGAACTTAAGGGTCATTTTGTGCAGGGGTACGATCTTAAGGATGTCCTTCAGCACATTCGCTCCAACCTATTGTTTCCGGAGTCTGATTTTAATGTGGAGGGCACGGATTTCTTTTTGCAGTATCAGAAAAAGGAGACGGAGTCTTTACCGCTCCACTCCTCTGTCTTGAAGTTGTTGGAGTCTGAATGGAAGGATGTTGATCGAAATAACTTTCCCAGGTTTTTGGCCAAACGATATCCCTTGCAGGACTTTGCTGTTAAGTATCCGACCTCGGTGAAGGTGGATTCTTTGATGGCTGGCATGTCTTCTCAGGGTGCTATTATTTCTGAAGATGCTTCCCCGACTGACCCGGTTGATAAAAAGGTTAATGCGGGGGTGAAACGTACTTTTGCCGCCGCCAATTTTTCTATTAGAGCTGCTACTTATTCCTCCTATGCCATCCAGTCATTGTTGAAAGACTTCCAGTCGTTGGCTGAGTTGTTGGACCAGGGTGAGGACGTTTCTCCCACTCTCGCCCTGATGGAACAACAGGTACGGCTCCTTTCTGACATTTCCTTTGATTCCTTGGGGGAATCAGCATCTACGGCTGGGTCTTCTTTTGCGGCTCGTCGTCAGTTGTAGTTACGTTCTTGGAAGGCCAATGCTGCGCAGAAGGGTTTGCTCATGAAAATCCCTTTTTCTGGTGTTAAGCTTTTTGGTGCTCCATTGGAGGATATGGTCAAGAAGTTTGCGGAGGATCGTAAGCTGTTGGCTCCGGAGAGGGCTGCGTGTTCCTGCATTTTTGGGGCTCGTCGGGCCTTTGGTCCTGCTCGTCGGGGGCGGGCTCCTCAGCCCTTTCGTGGAAGGGGGCATGGCCGGGGTGCTCCTTCCTCTGACAAGTCCCGGTTCCCTGCCGCCTCTTCCTCCTCTTCTACACCCTCCAAGTCATGACTGGGTTGCTCCAGGCGTGGGTCCTGTGGGGGGTCACCTGCCTCTCTTTGTGGTTATAAACAATAATTGATTCTGTCGGGTGGACAACAATTTCTTTGTAGTTTTTTTATTTGGAAGGTGATTGAAATCAAGATACCAATGACAGATGAACACACACAAAGAAAACAAGAGAGTGAATATTATTCTCAAAAAGAGCCAAATTTTTACTATATGTTTTTCAATTATTCATACACAGGGTTAGAAATTACCACGACGAAACTGAATGTACAAAGGGCTCTCCGGTAATTCAATAGATAAAAACGGCGCATGTGAGCGTGATTATAGTGACATAGTGAGTGTGGTGACAAAGTGAAAAGATTTGTGTATTTAAACACAAAGGTGACAAGATGCTGTACATATATTTACAATGAAGGCATAGCGAAAAAGATCCAATTTCAAATACAATTACCCTTAGCTTAATAATTAAATTATATTGTTTTTTGCTAGAAGGGCATTTTAAGACATGGATGGACAGAAAAGCCATCGACGTTTCGACCCTGACAAACAGCATAAATGGAGAAAGTCAGAAGCGGGTCTTCATCAGGACAGGATGATGTATGGGACAGCCCAATCTTCGATAATTGAAGGACTCCAAAAGGGGAAGCCAAAGGAGCCTAGAGGTGAGAGGTACCAGAGGGGGCATCCATCTGGACGTGAAAGTAGGAATAAATCCGGTATCTGAATGTCGATTAGATTGGAGAGGTTGAATGACATTCAGCGCAGTGATGACACATCCAACTTGTTTTCCGTATTAGTCTTGTCAAAATCACAGCAAAACGTGTCAATAAATGTCACACGCAGCGTGTCTGTAAAGCCTCAAGGCATCATTCCGTCTCTGTGGAAATTCTGGCCACCGGCAGGATTCAATGATCTGTGCCTCTCTTTGTGGACGGCTGGATGCGGACTGTGTCGGATCACTGGGTTCTTCAGGTGGTGTCGGAAGGTGTTCACATTGGGTTCGTCCAGACTCCCCCAGACTGTTTTCGGGTCACTCCTTGCCGCAGGGACGCTCTGAAGAAGGAGGCTCTGTTGGAAGGCGTCCGTTGCCTTGTGGAAAAGGGCGCTGTCGTTCTGGTGCCCATGGATCAGTGTGGGCTGGGAGTGTACTCTAGTCTCTTCCTGGTGGAGAAGCATACCGGGGACCTCAGACCGGTATTGGATCTGAAGTGGTTGAATTGGTTCATTCCGCCAGTCAAGTTCAAAATGGTGTCCTTGCAGGTGATCCTGCCTCTGATCAATCTGGGGGATTTTCTGACTTCCATCGACCTGCAAGATGCTTATCTCCATGTCCCTGTCCATCTGGACTCTCAGAAGTTTCTCCGCTTCTGTGTTCTGGGCAGTCATTTTCAGTTCAATGTATTGCCCTTTGGCCTGTGTCCCTCCCCTCGTGTCTTTACTAAGGTTCTGGCCCCTCTGATTGGGCATTTACATGGGAGGGGGATTAAGATCTTTCCTTACTTGGATGATTTGCTGATTTCTGCTTCTTCTTTCTCTAAGGCGGAGATCCATGTCCGGGAGGTTTGCCAGGTCCTGGAGGGTCACGGCTTTCTGGTGAATCGGAGGAAGTCCTGCCTGGTTCCTTCTCAGGATCGAACGTACATTGGGGCTCACTTCAGGACTCAGTTGGGATTGGTGTTCCTGCCTCCTGCCCGGAAATTGACTCTGATGTCGGAGATTCGGTCCCTGTTGTTGGGGACTTGCCCTCCTGTGAGACTTTGGTTGAGGGTCCAGGGTCTGATGTCCACCTCCTTGTTGGTGGTTCCTTGGGCTCGTCTCCATATGTATCCTGTGGTGAACCATATTTTGTCTCATTGGCGCCCCTATGGTCAGGATTTCAGTCAGGGGGTTCCTGTGTCAGCCCAGTTGAGGGAGGATCTGGGTTGGTGGTTGGACGACGGTCATCTGTCCAGGGATCGTCCGTTTCTGATTGTTCCCTCTCAGGTGGTCACTACAGATGCCAGTCTGTTGGGCTGGGGGGCTACTCTGAACGGCTCTTCGGTGCAGGGCAGGTGGTCGGTAGCTCTGATGTCTTGTTCCTCCAATTACAGGGAGCTGAAGGCAGTTCAATTGGGTCTCTTGGCGTTTGCTGCCTTGCTGAAGGGTCACCATGTTCAGGTCCGGACGGACAACGAGGTTGCCATGTCCTACATCAATCATCAGGGGGGTTGCAGGCAGTGTTCCCTGTAGCCTGCGCGCGCACCCCAACCTCACCGAGTGCGCAATAACTATTCTGAAGCGCTCACGCTTCACACATCGTTGGAGAAACCACACACTTTGCACATCTTACAGTAAGAGAGGTGGAAGAGCAGCATTTTAACTTTCCTCTTCCACTGCAGTGTGTTGGGCTGCCGAGGGTCAGAACTGGAGTAGCAAGTGGTTCCAGCAAATGCCACTTGCTGCATTAGTTTTGGAGGCGGCGGTACACCTTTGAAGAACGTATTTCTTTATTGCCCATCACTAATTGTCTTTGTTTGGCACCCTGGTGATGTTTTCTTTAAAGTCTGTGCTCTGGGCATTGGCAGCTGATGCTTCTGCAGGGAGGGTGTCTGCTGTTTTTGAGCCACCCGTTGCACTCGTAAAGGTGATAATAACAAGCATTTGTAATGCAATAGGTCTCGCATTTGCGAGAGTTTGAGCTATTGGCATTGTAAATGACAATGCCTTTTATTTATGTGTTGGTTTTTAAAACACATAAATAAAATGCATTGTCATTTACAATGCCAATAGCTTAAAGTCTCGCAAATGCGATACCTATTGCATTACAAATGCTTGTTTACATTCTAGTGCTTGTAGTGCTGAGTTTAGACCTAGCTGAAAAAGGACTACACATACCATAACGCAAAAGAAAAACCTGAACTGGATGAGCACATTTGACTAATGCTCATAGGAACACCAAATATTTTTGGCTTCTGCTTTATTTTGGCCAGTCCCATATTTAACTTAATTTGGACAAAATGATGTAGAAACGTATCAATATTCTAAGGCTTCTGTTTTAACATTTCACAAACAGCTTACTATTCTGTTGACTCTTCATAGGGAAACGCTAGTGGTGTTTCACTTAATGCACTTCATTCAACCTGCCCGTCGCTACCTGACACGAACGGCATATTCAGTGGAATTACATGATTCGAATCGCCCTTGTACCTCATATGCAAGCATGAGTAAGTTGGCGTTCACCGTTTCCAAGAAAGTAATGCTGATGAAAGGCAGAGCAATATTTCAGACAAAGCCCTCAAGTACTTTCCTACGCTTGGAGCGAGCGGAAGAATCAGAAAATGCAGAGCGCCTACTTTGTAAACACATGTACATAAGTAAGACGAGTCCTTTTGATGCGTAGAGAACCCCCTCTGAGAAATCCTGCTTAAACACTTTAGTAGTTTGACAGCACTAAGAGTTCAGTGTCTCCCTGCTGCTCCATCAACATCACACTGGCAATTCTGGGATAAGGAGGCTCACAGTTTGTGGTCGCTACGGATTAATTTGTCCAGAGCTGAAGTTCTGTTCTAAAGTATCCCGCTTTGTGGCTGTAGTTTCTTTTTTGAATTAGAGGTATGAAAACAGGCTAGTCCATGAAGCAAAGTTTTCACAAGCATTTTCAATGCAATAGGTCTCGTAATTGCGAAATGTTAAGCTATTGGCATTGTAAATGATAATGGCTTTTATGTATGTGTTTTTCAAAGCAACACATATATAAAAGGCATTGTCATTTCTAATGCTAATAGCCCAAATTCTCGCAAATGCGAGACCACTTTGATGGTGGACGCACCCCTCACCCCTTTCTTTAGACGCTGCACACCGTATTCAGGTTACAGCAAGCTGGGTCTAAAAAAGGGGCGTGGCCAACATTAAAGTGAAAGCGCGTATGGGGCGCTTTTACACAAAGTCTAATAAAAATAAATAAAGAACGCAAACTTTTGTAGCGCGGCTGCTAAAGTGAAAGCGGTCGTGCTGTGAATTAAATGAATAAATAGGTGCTGTCGCTAAAGTGAAAGCGGCCCATGCTGGAAATGTAAAAATACATGTTTAAATGACAAGATATAAAAGGTGGCAGCGTGCTGCAATGTCGTGGGTGGAATAGGGAAGATCATTAAAGAAAATAGTGCTCACCCACGAGATAAAGCAGACCGTGTAACAACACAAGTAAAAAGTCCTGTCGCTATGGGAGGTTACAATTGCAGACAAGACGGTACCAAGGAGGGACTACTAAGCCTATTCACAAATGAAAAGCAAATATGTCGAAAGGACAGTAACAGGATCCAATTGAAAAGATGGGCGGGAAATAGGCAGAGCTTCAACACAGCATGCCTCGCAGAGCAGCACATGTGCTGCCCAGGCTCAACTTAAAAATATAGAGATCACACTGCTCACTTTAACCAACATCAGTGCACAGGCCCGGCTGTCTTGGCATGTTTTCTGGGCTGATCGCTGAAATGCCCACCATTTAAATCATGCAACGAACATCACCTAAATATGATAAAGTCTCTTTTAATTCAAAAAAGCTCCTTTCCCTAACATGCAGAATCTTTGATGTTAATACATGATATTATATCGCTGCACCTATAGGCACACATTAAAAATGAGATTTTTTAAGCATGAACTTAGAACCACTTCTGTACTGGTCATGGCAAAAATGTTTGTGAACTAAGAGGCAAGTAAATTGTAATGTGCACACTGTATGTGGCCCACATTCTTATCGATAGAGCAACATAGGGGAGAGGATTTGGCCTAACGGCTTGAGCAGCTGACCTCAAAGCTGAGGAACCGACTTAGATTCTCGGCAGGGACGCTCAACATCCTGTGATTCTGGGCAAATCACTTAATCTCACTGTGCCTAACAAAAATGAATGTGTCCATCTGCAATGCAACTGGTGCTCATGTAAAGTGCTCTGATACCTTCAGGTCTAGTTCGAGCTATATAAAACTAAAAACAAAAAGAAAAAAAAATAGTCTAATAAATGAAACTCAATACGTTTGTATGCCTCATATTCTAAACTCACATATGTGACGATACATTCATATGCAATAATAAAGGAAATGGAAGATTGCTGACATAAAATATTTGCCCAAGGTCACCCAGTTTGATTAAGCGAGGAAGCTGGGATTAGTCTCAGGTTTTCTGGTTTCACTTTGTGCAATGAGCTACTAAATGGGTATCCATTGGTCTCCTCTGTTTAACAGCAAATGTCGGTGCTTTGTGTTGAACTGTGTCTGCATAATTTCCACATTCCTTCAGAAGTACAGGAGAGACAGGCGTGCCATCTCCTTCCCTCAAACCAACTTGTTTTTTCCCAGTTTGTATTGAGAGGCAACAGTTACATTTCTCAGATTGGTAGCATTATTGTTAATTTTGTTGCTATCATTATCTTAAAATGCCAGAGGAATTTACACTGATGCACAACACCAGTGACATAGCCAGTATGGCATGGGCGCTAGTGCAAGGAAGAAAATGGCCCCTTGGCTGCTGTTTGAATGGTTAAATACAGAAATAATCAGCTTTCAGTGGCCACTCAGGCCTCTAGGCCCTGGTGTCACTGCACCTACTGCTTTATCTTCTCATATTGGAACTTCTAAAGGACTATATCTGTCTCATTCCTCCCCAGGAATTTTGTAGCCCACCCAGCTGGACCAGGGAAAAGCTGAATCATAAATGGTGTAACTCACAATAGGTTTATAAACCCATTTAGCATAATTAATGCTAAAAAATAAACACATGAGCATATTCCCGTTTGGCCCAAACTGGAACCCCAGTTAACTATTGCATGTATGGTCGTTTTTTTGGTGCACATAGCCTTGGCTGCAGTGCACAGAGACCTTACACTTCCGCACACAGAGGAAAAAAATTAGATGGAACATTGGTTGCAGGGTTCGTTCCCTCAGTTGCCCCAGTTGCCTCATTTGTTCCTGGGCGGAGTCGACGTTGGCCTCCCTGTCTGCGGTTTACCTCCCGGGCCGGGAGAATGTAGTTGCAGACTGTCTGATCAGGGTCTTTCCCTCCATGGGGTCTTTGTCTCTGACCCAGGTGATGTTCCAGACGTTGCAGAGGAAGTTTGGGTGTCCGGTGGTGGACTTGTTTGTGTCTTCGGACAATGCCAAGATCCATTGTTTTTGCACAATTATGCCTTGTCCGATGGCTTGGAGGGTGGATGCGATTACCTTCTTGTGGCTCAGGGGCCTATTGTATGCCTTTCCTCCATTTCCCCTGATTCCAGCGGTTTTGCAGAAGATCAGGAGGGAGGGGACATTGGTGCTTCTGGTGGTTCCGGGTTGGCGCCGCCGCTGTTGTTTCCTCTGTTGTTGGAGTTGGCGGTGCATCCGGGTTGGACGTTGCCATTCTATCCGTATCCATTGATGGGCCCTCTGGTTCCTCTTCCGGTTTGCCGGTCCATGGGTCTTTAGGCTTGACTCTTGAATGGTGTTCCCTGATCCAGAGTGGTTGTGCATTGGAGGTTGCGGGTCTTATCCAGCGGTCCAAGCACACCTCTGCTTTGAAATCTTACGCTAAGCATTGGGACAACTTCGCTAGTTGGTGTCTGCACCATTGTTAGTCTGTTGAGGGATTGGATCCTGCTCGGGTCCTGGATTTTTTGAAGGAAGGTTTTGATTTGGGCTTGGCCCTTTCTACCCTCCGTGCTCAGTGGGCTGCCATTAGGGCTTTTCATGGTCTCCCTTTTGTGTCAGTGGGGCCCTTGGTGGCTCGTCTTTTCAAGTCTCTGGCCTTTCAACGCCCTCATCCTGTATTGTCTCCTCCCCCGTGGGACCTTTTCATTAGTGTTGAGGGCTTTGCAGGGGGTTCCCTTTGAGCCATTCGAGTCAGTTGACTTGAAGTTTTTGACGTTGAAAGTGGTGTTTTTGGTGGCTATTGCCTCTGCCAGACGTGTTGAGGAGTTAGGGGCTTTCCTGCGTTCTGCTCCTTTTTTGAGGGTTTTGGAGGATAGGGTGATCTTACGGGCTCATCCTACTTTTGTGCCTAAGGTGGATTCTTTCTTTCATCGGTCGGCAGAGGTGGTCCTCCCTGTTTTCTTTCCTGTTCCTTCCTCGGCAGAGGAGTCTCAGTTGCACCTTTTAGATGTGAAGCGTGCTTTGTTAATTTACTTGTCTTGCACAGCGTCTTTTTGTAAGGTGGACAATTTGTTTGTCACTTTTGGTGTGGCCCGGCAGGGCCTGAAGCCGTCTCTTTCCACTCTCAGTCCGTGGATTAAGGAGACTATCCTGTTGGCATATGATGTCTAGTCTGTGGTTCCCTCGCGTCCTGTTCTGGGGCGTTCTACTCGTTCTGTTGCTGTTTCTTGGGCCGCCTTTAAAGGTGTTTCCATGGAGGATATTTGCAGGGCGGCCACTTGGTCTTCCCCTCATACCTTCATGTCTCATTACCGGCTTGAGGTTGGGGGTGGTGCTTCTGTTGCCTTTGCCTCTTCGGTTCTGGACTCTGTGGTTTCTTGAGATGTTTGTCTCTCTCAATTGTTGTCAATAAAGTTTTTTTTGTACTGCCTTCCGTGTGTGGGCTGTGTTTTATTATCCATGAAGCTGATGTTGCTTTGGTATCTGCTCATGAGTAATTACTGTGGCGAGGAAGACGGACGAGGAGGTAATGCCCCGGTTACTTACCGGTAATCTTCATTACTCCGAGTCCTGGTCTTCCTCGCCACAGTATAGTTTCCCTTCCGGCCCTCTGTTGTGGCTTCATGTATCTGGCTTTGGTTTACAGGTCGTGGTTTGGGCCTTGTATCCTTTTATGTGATTGGTGGTTGCCACTGGGGGCCATATTGGAGGGATAGGGAGACTAGTATGCTAAATTTTGCTTGGAGTTTCTGTGGGAGTAGAATGTTTATGAGTAATTACTGTGGCGAGGAAGACCAGGACTCGGAGTAATGAAGATTACCGGTAAGTAACCGGGGCATTCCATTGTGACAGTTAAACTGTACAGGTGGCAGTTTCTCTGGTGTTGTCAGTTGTACAAGACGTGTTTGGGGCTTGCTGCATTAAACTTACCTTTTTGAACTTCTACGAGTGTCTCTCTTCGTTCCTACAACGTGGCAACGAGCAGATGTAGCCCCTCCTGACGTTGTTTAGCCTGTCTTCTGCTTTTCGAGCAATTGCGCTCATCTCCGAGGCTGCTGTGCACAACTCACGCAAGGAAGCTGTCTGCTCTCCAGTACCGTCATTCTGAGGTGTCCAGATTATTTGTGGACGGCCAATACTGTGTCATTTCCTGGCACTAGGCGGTAAGGGAATCAACGCCTGCCAAGTGGAATGCCAGGTGAGCCCGAAGTGAACGCTATGAGTGCCTGATTGCAATGATGACGTGCGTGTGCATACATCATCGGTGACACGACACACGTTCACCTGGCTTCCAGCAACGTGCCCAACCAGCCATAGAAAATAACATAAACTTACGTGCGGAGGCCATTTTGATTCCGCAAACCATCAAATGCATAAACCTTCTTCCAACGGAGGTAAACTTAGTTCCGGCGGAACATCATATACTTGTAAAAATAATTTGGCACACCGCTGAACACCTATCTCCACTTACCTACGAATCCACAAGCGAATTGCAGAAAAGCTGATCTACATTTTACTGTTAGGGCATATTTGACTTTTGAATTGCTGTGAGGAAAAGTAAACAAGAACAATGTGTGCTTTGAGTTCTATGAATCTAACTAATCCTCAACCCTTCCTTCCATCTAAGGGTGAGCCTTGCATGCCATGGAAGGAATATTTTTGTAACTACATTCAAACATTTGATGATGAGGATCTGACATCTGATAAAAAGAAAAAAACTCTTACTGTATTGTCTTGGTCCTGGTGGTCTAAAGACGTATAATCAAATTGAAAAAAAAAACACAGGAAGGTGAGGATGTTTTTAAGCATGCTTTAGAGGATCTCGACGCACATTTTTCGCCAATAGTTTGTGTGGCTGTAGACCGTTATAAGCTTTTCCAACGCAAACAAGGGAAAAATGAAAACGTTGAGGAATATGTTTCTGCTTTAAGTTCTTTAGCTTTAACATGCAGATTTGGGAATTTGCAGGAGGAATTTACCTGGGATCAGCACACTAGTAATCCTAACATACAAGACAAGTTGTGGGTTAATGGTCAGTCCCCGTTGAAGGAGGTTGTCGCCTTAGTTAAGAAAGCAGAACTCACCGGGAGATGTGCAAAAGCTGTACTAGAAGCTTATTAATAGTTATAATGCTAGTAAATACAAAACGTGATAACAAAAGTAATCTCAGCACTAACGTGGAACATAAGAAAAAGGCCAGTGATGATAAAAAGTACTTGAAGAAATCTGTTGATGACTCATAGAAAGTGCTACTGCTGTGGGTCTAATGCTCATCTTGACAATTATAAGAAATGTCCAGCAATATACCAGAAATGTGCCTCATGTGGTTTGGTGGGACATTTTGCAAAAGTTAGCAAGAAGAAAAACACAAAGCGTGTAAGATCAGTACAGCACATACATGATGATAATATTGCAAATTCAGAAGATTCTGATGACTCAGAATCTGATAATATTAATTATGTATTTTCCATTGACTATGACATTTTGGATGTGAATCTTACTAAAATTAAGAAATCCATGTGTGAGGCAAATATGGGCGGTGTATTAATGAATGTGGTTGCAGATTCTGGTTCCCCTTTACAATAGTTAATGAGAATATTTGGAAACAACATTTTGTGGACAAACTTGGGGCTTGTCTTGAGAAATCTAAAATAATTGCAAAAAGCTATACGGGTGACAACATTGAATTCATTGGAACGTGTGAACTTGAATTTGAATTTAAAAATAGAAAGGCAATGTGCAAACTCTTCGTAGCAAAGAAAGGACCATCTGTCCTTGGCTGGAGTGACAAAGCATAGTTGGGCATAATTCTTAACCCCAATAGTGTTGATCGAGTTCTGTCCATCAATGATATTGACAGTGATTACTCTTGCATCTTTAAAGAATACCCTGAAGTATTCTCTGGCACTGTGGGTTTGTTAAACAACTTTCAACACAAAATTGAATTAAAAGACAATTCTATGCCTTGTGTACATAAAGTAAGACATTTGCCAATCTCCATTAGAGATGAAGTTCACAATGAACTTAAAAAACTTGTTACTGATGGCACTATTGAGTTGAGAGGGTGGAATCTGCTGAGTGGGTTTCTCCGTTAGTGGTTGTGAAACGTCCAAATGGTAAGATCAGACTCTGTATTGACCTTAGAGACCTTAACCGCCGCCGCAGTGCGGCGGTTTTATTGAGTGGGCGGGGCCACGTCGGCCAACGGACGTGCGCAGCACTTCGGAGGTAGTGCTCGCGACGGCCGTTGGTCGACGGGCGCATCGAAGGGGTTAATCAGAACATAATTGTTGATCAATTTCCACTGCTCCGCATTAATGCAATGGTTTTCCACCATTGACTTAAAGTCTACATACCACCAAGTACCATTGCATGCGGATAGTAAGAAATACACCAATTTTATAACTCCGTTTGGTTGCTATCGATACACTCGTGTACCATTTGGATTGGCGTCCACCGCAGCTCTCTTTCAGAGAATAATGTGTATATCTTTTATGGAGCTGTTGGCGTGAAGTTTTTCCAGGATGATATCTTGGTCATGGGTAGCAACAAAACGGAACATGACGCACGCTTGAGGCACGTATTTGAAATTTTAAAGGAAAATGGTTTGACTGTTGAACCTGATAAATGCAAATTTGCTCAAAGTGAAGTTGTATATCTGGGACACAGTATTAATAAAGATGGTATTAAACCTAAACAAGGTCTGGTCGAGGCCATTGTCAAAGCTCCCTGTCCAACCAACAAAGATGAGGTCAGGGCATTCCTTTCTATAGAATAGTATTCTATTCTAAGTTCATTCGAAATTTTTCCGGAAAAACGTATCACATTCGGTAACTTCTCAAATTCAAATGGTCCATAATGTGCCAAAATTCTTTTGAGAACATAAAGAATGAAATTTGCAACGAACACTTCCTCAAGGGTTTCGATCCCAAAGCACAAATAATTGTTACCATCGATGCCAGCAACAAAGGTTTAGGGGCTGTTTTATCACAAAAATATGTTGATAATAACGAATGGGTAGTCACTTTCGCATCACTCTCCCTTACACCTGCGGAAGAAAAATATTCCGTAATCGAGCGTGAAACACTTGCATGCTAATGGGCACTCAACCATTTTTGGTTGTACATATCGGGCTACCATGTACTACTTCGCACAGATTACAAGCCGGTAGTTAAAATTTTATCCACGGCGGGTCTACAGAAACCCTCACCAAGAATAAGTAAAATGTCTGTAAAGTTACTGGATTATAGCTATGAAATAGAATACTGGCCTGGAGTCAAGAACAGGGTTGCAGACTTTCTTAGCAGATTACCATTACCCATTGAGGAAGCAATGAAGGACTCTGATAACAACAAATTTGCTCTACTTTTCTGTGATGAGCTTAATGGCATTGCATTATCCTAATGGAAAGATCACATGCTAAAGGACAATACGTTGCAGCGCATCTGTAAAGTTATCAATAGTCAATGGCCTGAGAAAAAGGATCTGGACGTGGATGGAAGAATCTTTTGGGAAGTGAAGAATGAGTTGAGTGTCGAGCATGACTTACTATTTAGACTTGGTAAAGTGGTTCCACCTGCCACCATAAGGAAAAGAGTACTTAAACTTTGCCATGAAGGTCATCTTGGCATATCCAAAACTAAGCAAAGAGTTAAATGCAACTATTGGTGGCCAGGACTTGATAAACAGATTGAAGTGTTAATCAGAGACTGTGTGAGTTGCAGTGACTCAGATAAAAGTCTTAAAACCTTTAAAGTTCCTTTAAGCCCAATTACGTGTCCCAGTATGTCCTGGGAAAGGATTGGCTTGGACATTGTGGGACCTCTTGAAGGTCATGATGGCAATATTAAATACATACTAGTCTTGATGGATCATTTCTCTAAATGGCCAGAAATCAAAATAGTTCCCAATGCAGATTGTGCCTGCATAGTCTCTTTTCTTGACAAAATATTTATGAGTGAGGGGTTACCTAAAAGTATTTTGACGGACAATGGGTCACAATTCACGGCAGCTTCTTTCAAAACCTTCGTAGAAAGGAATTGTATCACACATAACACTACTTCCATCTACCATCCTGAAGGGAACGGTCTTGTTGATCGTTTTAACAGAGTCCTAAAAGGTTGTATACAATTGTCTAGAAATAGCAATCTCAATTTTAAAGAAGAAATCTTTAAGTTAATATGGGCATATAGAATTACACCCAGTGCTTCCACAGGTATAAGTCCGTTTGTCCTGATGAGGAGTAACAAGCTATCAGCAAGGATCTCAGTTGGATGCCAGCATCCAAGCAAGTTGAATGGTCACCTGAAACTATTAAAAACAAAATAGCATGTGCACAGGAATGTTACAAGGAATGGTACGATAAAAAAAATTGAGTGAAAAATCACTCATTCAAATATGGTGATACAATTAAAGTCCTTTTAGAAAAGAAAATCAAGAAAGGGGAGAGTAGGTTCACCCCCCCCCCTACGCATTTGTAAGTTATACCACAATGCTGCAAAACTCAGTGATGGCAAAGTCTGGCACATGAGTAGGTTGGCCAAGTGTACTTCAGAAGTAAAGCCAGACTTTTATGGAATTCAAAACATGAACAGTCGCAATAATGACTTGTAGCTTGATTATGATGAGTCTGTAAGTTTATCTAAATCTATGAACACCTACAATGAAATGTCTAACAATGATAGTAATATCAGTGTTGATCATGTCCAATCTTCTGTCGAACCTGCTAGCAATCACATGCCTGATCATAGTGGTGAACCAACTTCACCCTCTGAATCTGAAGACATGGGTGTTAGTCATGGTATCGCTGGAAGATTTGGTAGCCACATCACTAAACCAAAAAAGTTCAATGACAATGTCAGTTATTAGCAACATGATTTCTCTTCCACCAAGCTCTTTTCTTTTTGTTGGTTATATTTTATGGGAAGAAGATGTGTTGTAATGACGTAGGATGGCACGTGCCACCTCTTGGCACGAGACATCCTTTATGATGTAAATGGCTTAACCTGTTCCTATTGGTACTCCCTGCATCCCCATACCCCTACATTCCATTGTGACAGTTAAACTGTACAGTTGGCAGTTTCTCTGGTGTTGTCAGATGTACAAGACGTGTTTGGGGCTTGCTGCATTAAACTTACCTTTTTGAACTTCTATGAGTGTCTCTCTTCATTCCTACAAGTCTCTATGTGGACTTTGGTGCTACCGTTGGACCATATCTCAGGTAAGGGAAATTCAGTAGTGCCTTGTCACTTAATCACATTTGGAAAATTTAAGAGCTAAAGTCTTAAGTTTTTAAAGATTAACTTTGAAAATATTCAAACTATAAAGCACAAATTACAGTTAATCAATTATTAATTCCGGTAATGTGCTCAACCCAAATACAGAAAAGCATGAACTCCGGAGGGTTCAGAAACAAAACTGACAGAGATTTGTCCTCTAGGAAGAGGGGAAATGACTTTTCCTCACATTGTAAAATAGTACACTTATATAGGATTTTAAACCAAAGGTTCATACATTCACTACATTAGTACTTTTTTCTTTTTTCCCTGCTGTTTCTTATTCTTTCATTCCCCCTGCGTCACTGCTTTCATGTTGTTGCTTCTTATTCTGTTCTTGTTCCTTCCACGTTCCCCCGTACCCCTGTTGTTGCTTGCCCTGTAACACCCACCACACCCCCTCCCATGTCACTGCTTGCCTGTTGTTGCTCATACTCATAACCAATAGAAATCACGAAAGAGAAACATTTGCAACAATACAATCAAGGATTTTCTTACTTTTGTACTACATTGGATTTTGTGCTCACAGCATCATGGCGACTCAACTGTTACATAGTATGTTATTCAGTATGGGACAGCTAATCTCAGTCTTCAGAAAAATACATTTTGTTCAGAAAGTCTGCATCTTGCTCCATAGAGCCTAGAAATTCTTTTTTGTAGCAGGGAATGAAACAGCAAAGTTTGTCACGTGGTGTAGTTGAACGTCATGTTAAAGTTAGACAATGGGGTAAGTTAGCCTGTTTCACTTAAAGCATGAATTATGAGGTTATGAACATTTAAACGTCTACAAATAGCGTTCTCAATCCCCAAATCCCCCCTGATGAATCCCAGAATCATCATAATTCTTGTCTAGGTTATCACAGGACAGTCATCATTGGCTCTTTAGCATTGATCCTTCCAATTCCTTTGTTTCGCATCTCCTCTAGTTTAATGTAGGCTTTCTGTTATAAAGTGGTACCGTAGGAAGGTGTACAATGAAACTCCACTGAGGATACAAAAGATAGGCTTTATTGGTCGTCTCCACTGCTCCACATCAATCACAGCCTGCTTGCCTCCGGATTCATTCCAACATTCTAAGGCAAGCTCCCGACATAACTGTAGGAACATTCTATGGTACAAAAGGGAGGAGGGGTGAGGGAAGGTACCAAGTGGCCAAGAACCAGATTACAACACATCTTTCCCCGCAAAAATAATAAAGATTGAGGAACAAAAGAGTCTCCTAACTGGAGAAAATGAGGAGGAAGAGGGAGAGAGAGAAGAGGCAGGGAATGGGGAAGAACTCGGAACAGAAAGAAAATACACGAGAGACAGTCAAATTCAAGTGTTCATGGCGTAGTCCTTGTGCCAAGTAGGTGCTTTGGTTAGCCTTCTAGATGTTATAGTTCTCCCATAGTCACAGGACTCAGTTAGGCCTGAAGAACTCCAGCTGGAAGGCAAAGAACGAGTGTCATGGTGAACCAGCCTGTCCATACTCCAACATTGTCCATTATGGCCACATTATGTTTTGTGGAAGCAATGCACATGGGTTGAAAGAATTTAGACTCGCCACCCTCATGCCTCCCCCGGTTTCTTTACACACACCCAGTTCCCAACATTCCACTGATGACACTTAGTGCCCAGCTTGACATTGTATTGGCTGTTAACCTAGCTTGGTGAAGGGCAATTTTGTCTTTAACAATGGCTGATTCATGTTCAATTCTGTCACCCCCACCCAACCAAGCTGCTGGAAAGAGTTTAGTACTGGGTTTCCTACCCTTCAGAGCTGAGAAAGGAGAGACAGCCGTTACCGAACTGGGTGTGGTATGGTATGCCCACAATGTTTTGCAAGGCATTCTCAACCTCCAAGTGATTTACACAGGCCAACTGGATGCATTCCTTAACCATACGATTGATTCTCTCCACTAACCCATTGGCTCAGGGACAGTGCAGAGCAGTCTTAAGGTGAGTTATGTTGAGATCGGATAGGAAATCCACAATTGCAGTTGACGTAAATTGCGCTCCATTATCAGTTACTATTGTGGCAGGGATGCCCTCGCAATAAAATGAGTCTTTCAAAAACTTTATGATGTACTCAGTTGTGATTTGATGAACCATCCTGATAACCACCCAATGCGAATGGTAATCGACCATGACTAGAGCAAAACATTTCACCACCCCAGCTCGATTGATGGGACCAATGATGTCCAAAGCGACGTTCTCCCATGGTTTGTCAGGAACAACACAGGGGAAATAAAAGCTTTATGGACAATCTTGGATTTGTCGCTATTGGCACAAACCAGACAATCTTTTACCTTGGCCTCGACCATGGTATCCATGAGAGGAAACCAAAAGCGTTCTCTAACTTGAGACTTGGTGAGGCTCCTACTCAAATGACCTTCATGGGCAAGGCCAATAACAAGGTTTCTCAACTTCATAGGAGGTATGATCTTTTCGTTCCTGAGGACAGTTATGTTTTCATTAATTTCGTGCCTCACCTTCCAATACGCTTTTACATCATCGTCCACATCATTCTTGCTGGACGGCCACCCTTGATGAGCATAAGACTTGATTTTGTTTAGTACCTTGTCCTCAGAACTAGCTGCACCCCAATCATCACTGGTGAGAGCAGGAAGATCGATAGATAACTTTAGATATTCACATGTGTCAAATTCTTCCTTTACATCTAAGGAAGCCCTGGACAAACAATCTGCAGCAGTATTTTGATTGCCTGGGACGTACTCTAGCCTGTAGCAAAAACTTTCCAAACCCAACACCCATCTGGGTATTATGGAAATACTGTTGTAAGACCCTTTAGTAGAAAACATGAAGACCAGAGGTCTTTCTTTCTCTTTCTTCCGCTTTATTGCTGACAACTTAATTCAACAGTTCAACTCTCTATCTGATGACATTTTTCCTCAGCATTTTAAATAAAGAAGCAAACATGTTGCATCAATTAGTATTCAAAGTATTACTCGGTCAAAAGCAGTTTTGTTATTCCTCAGCCTACACTTCCTAACCATTCGCATATCATGGCAAATCCCTTCCCTATGAAACCAAATACACACCCTATTACTTCCCACTGACCTGTTTTTTCTAGTTCAGTTAGTTCCTGCGTGATGATGGCGATATAGTGAATAATCCCCAAAGTAGATAGTAGGTTATCCACTATGGGGATGTAAGCACAGCATTCTCCAGTGTGTGTTACTTTGGAGACTCTGACTTCTTTTGCGAGAAGCATATCTAAAGCAAGTCTGTTTTGAATTATAGCTCTCATTTCAAGCAGCTCCTTGATAATAACAGTTAGTGCACCTGCTATATTTGTTGATAATCTGTCTACAAATATTGATAGCTTTCTAATTTTCACATAGTGTATTGCCTCTCCCACTGAAGAAATGATCGCTCAGGTTCTGTCTAAAACTCTGCTTCTTCTTAAGTACAGGTCAGTCTTTACGTCTACATTATTAGCATGTTATATTTTCGGAAAAACTAAAGCTGCGTAACAGTTTCCTACCCAATTGTGCGGCATCTGAAAGTAGCTGATTTGCCACGCTCAGAATTAATAAGTCATACTAACTTAGAGTTCAGCAAATGCTCTATTTTTGCTAGATAACTACGATCCCATTCACTCCAACCTACGTCTTCCACAGGTCTTGTTCCCTTCTATGCACAAAGTTCCCTTCTTGGCCAGGTCTAAACTGAACTTCGGATGAAGATTCTTTCCTTGACTCTCCGTTTTCTCTTCCCTTACTTGCAGTTACATTTTCTTAATCACCTTTTCTTCTTCCGCTCTGATTTGTTCATTTAGTTCATTTACAAAGATTCTCGAATTTTGACTAAGCTTACATGTTAGTTCATGCTGATCAGCATTAGTGAAGTTTGAAATAGTGAGTGGGGTGAAAAATTCCATTATATGCTTACGTCCGTGCATTCGATTATAAGCTTTCAAAAATCGATAAGCATGTTTGGTTGCCAGTATATACAGGTTTTGAACTAGTTAACACAGGTACATTCTTTAGGGGATACTCATAATCTGAATTAAACAACTTAATTGAGCATTGATGATAAAATAGATTTAGAAACATGCTACAGGAAAGGCATATGAAAGATGAAAATAGGAAGAACCTTCTGCGGTTGAAGCTGGAAGATATGAACAGACAAAACAATTCTCAACTTTGATTAACCTTACATATTCAGCAAGCATTTGAAAATAGACTTTATAATAATAAACATTCCAAAAACCAGGGAGCATGGGAAATTCTACCTACGTGGGTTTTTTTGTTAACGAAAAGTTGTCTATTTGCATTACTCAGATTTTGTGATGCCTTTCCTGCCAGGAGACGGAAATCTAACGTCCACCCAATTACAGAGACTGCTATGACAACCACATCAAAACTACTAGGACAATTTTGCAGCTTTTAAGCTCCATGTTAATCTTGCGTCAGGTCAAGTGAAAGTATTTTCTTGTTACTTACAATTTGTTAGTCTTCTTTTCCTACCCTATTGTCTCTACCCTATCTCAAAATGTACAGTGGCAATTAACTTTGTCAACTGGGTGCCTAAGGTCCTCTGACCATTGACTCTTTGGTCTTTTGTTTCATGTCTGTTCAAAGTCGTTACTGATCTCCCTTATTCTTTGATCCTCTTGATCTTCAGGATCAATAGTCACCGGTCTAGTCAATTTAGACAGGACCCATTTGCTTCTGCTTTTAGCATTTGGCCATTTTAATTTGTGATGCACTCTCCCTTTAGTGGTACTGGTTATCTCTGGCCCATGAGACACTAGTTAATCATCGGATGCCCGGGTTTCTCTTGAGGTCTCTCCAGCTCGGTTCTCCGCTTCCGAAGAGCTTTCTTCAGCCTGTTCCAGTTCAGCTCTCCAGGTGTTTCAAGACTCTCAACATATTCAAAGTCTCAATCTGTGGTCTCGACTGTCGCTTCTTGCTGAGGACTATGCTCTCTCACACTATCTTTGATCCGACTGTGATTCTGACGAATGGGGTCGAGGATTCTCTTCTTCTTAGGACACTTCAGAGATTTCAAATCGCGGTGGACTCCAGGAATTAGTGGATGTTGTCTCCCCTTCTTCCTCTTCTCACCCTCTTTGTATGTGAAGCCTGTATCCGCATAGGCAAGCCTGCACATTTCATAGCAGTGTTGGTAACCAAGATGACTTGATATGGGCCTTTCCAACGTTCTTCCAGGCACGACTTGCAAATGTGCTTTTTTATGTGGACTCAGTCTCCAGGGTTGCGGTCATGGGCAGTCCTCATAGCTGGTGATGGAATGCCAATCTGGTGAGAGATACAATGCACCACATCAGCCAATTCACAGGGGTGTGGAACAATTTAAATAATCTACTTGTTTATGGGACAAAATGCAACAGAAATCTACATGTCTTGACATCAACTTGTCCCACCTATCCCCAAATCAGTTATGTGGGCCGACACAGAAACATGAATGGATTTTAGTTTTAATAAAACTGACCAGTAATATCAATGATTTGCCAAAATGTTAAAGTAGAACTTAATTTTATTGCTGAGAAAAGTGATATTTTCTTTAAGTACTGAAACACAACAATAAATGGCGACCAAGACCTGGAATGACCTCCCCCAGCATCTTAGAGCCTCACCATTGCGCCAGCAATTCAGGAAGGACCTCAAGACATGGATGTTCAACTAACAGGAGACCAGGCAGCACTATCCAACAGTCCTTGAGACCCTCACAGGTGAAGCAGCTGCGCTGTATAAATCCTGATTGATTGATTGAACTTAAATAACTGACTTCAGGTTTGGTAGTTTGGATATACTGGTCCAAAAAGCAAGCTGCAGATCATTTGCGCATCCATCTATGTTGGTTGTATTTTGAAATATCTACTACAGAAGCATCATGCTGCCAAAATACAAAGGACCAACATATAGAGTCTGGGGCTAAGAATAGTAAATATTTACTTACCAAGTACCTTCTATATATTTTGGTCCTGAATATTACAATATTCTGGTAGTACGATATTCTTAAGTGAATATTAAGGTGGAATATCTCAGTGTTAAGGTAAAAAAGAAATGGATCAGAAATTCTGTGCAGTCGGGGAGGTGCTGTCTGTCACGAGACTCCTAGCCTTCCTCCATCCCAATTGGTATTTTGCCTTTCGCCTTGCCTTACTGACGTACTCACTGCACATACACACAACCCAACTGCAATGATACACACTCCTGGGACAGACACACCCACTGTGCAATCAGCCCCATTGAACACACACAGACACATAACTACCCCCCCCCCTCCAGCAAGCCCCCACACTGCCCCAGTTCAGGAAGGACCTCAACACCTGGCTTTTCGGATGACCCCAGCACTCACCGGAGCTGCCTCCCTCCCCCAGCGCCTTGAGACCCTCACAGGTGAGTAATTGCGCTTTACCAACCCTGTTTGATTGATAACTACACAACAGATGCACACACCCCTGCCCTGCTTAGACTGATACATTGCGTACTGTAGAGACACACAACCTCATGCAGGCACACACCCACGCTCTCCCTATTAACAGACACAAAGAGTAGACCGAGACAAACTCTTGTGCAGACACACCCACTGCAGACATCCACACCTTGCACAGACACACACACATGTCTTGCAGAGACACACCTACACCATGCACAGACGCAGAACTCCTGTAGACAGACAACACATCCCCTGTAGATTGCCACAGAAAGAGTCACCCCAAGCACAGAGGTACTTCCTCCAAATAAACTTGCTTGCACACACTGCAGAGACTCATGCCCTGCAGAGACACACTATACACACTTTGAGCAGCAATTACCTGAACCAGGTCTACCCTCAAGCAAACCAACTTCCCATACACTTCCCAAACAGCAGAGGTTGCTGCCTGGATCAGGGGATGACACATAGCAGTCGCACAAAGTGCTGTTACGAGGGTCGGCTGGCCTGCCAAATTGTGGATCAAGATATAAGAAAGAGAGGAAGGTTCAGTCACAGTCCGTCTCTGCTAGTCGTGGACTGACAATAACTAAATCCAGCTAATGCGGAATGCCCCGGTCTGCAGCAAACGTTTTGGGGCCAGTACTCTGCTGGCTGATGGTTGGCCCCTTGCTAGTGGGAGGGGGGGTTGCTGTACTCCATGTTCACATACCTCCTTTTTAGCATCTCTAAAATAAAACAAATGTGCTTTTAACGCTGTGTGAGGAATGCATTTTCTGTGATTCAGATTCTGTCCCATGTACCATATAAACAAACGCAGCCCTGTTCCAGACTCCTTTGCACAGTTCCTGTGTAAAGCATGCAGTGTTGCAGGAAACATCTCACCTGCCTATTCCCAGTGTGTTACAGTCTGCTCTGGTCAGTTCTTGATGCTGTTTTATACCGAAGTAGGCAGAGATCACTGTGCTAATAAAAATGCTACAAAGCTTACTGACAGGCTGTGCCCTTGATCTGCTCGGCACCATGAGGAAAGTCATTTATGCATTAGGTATTGCTTAACAGGAAAGGAAAGTTTTGCATAACATGTGCCTGGCTGGAGTTGAATTTTTACCCGCAAAGAAATCCTTAGATTTCCAAAAAGGCTGGAAGAAGCCGCTCATTTTCTATTCTAAGGAGGGACATTCTTTTGCTCCTGGCCGAATTAATGATACACTAAATGGTGCGGCTTACGATATGCGGATGATTGGATTTTGCTTTGTATAGAGATAGAGGAACTGAAATATGGTGCAAGGGATATCAACCCTCAGATACAGGGAGAGTAAGGATTGTTATTAGATCGCTAATAATAGGATCCCTGCTGAAGTCCTGTTTGTTAGACGAAATGCGTTGGCTGTACTGAGAATCTTTTCTGAAGAATGCAAATTTTGTGCATAACAGACATTGGTTCAAGTGATCTGAATAGAGAATGGACTTGAATAGAGGCATACATTGGACTTTTTTTATCATTATTTTTTTTCTGTTAACTTTTTGGGCACTTTAATATTTTATGAGTGCTTCTCTTTACAATGTTTTTATCTTGGAGTAATAAAGGGGATCTTTTGGCAGTGGGACCCTAAGGTGGCAGCACACATTATTGTTACCTATAAGTAGACTCCCACTAGTGTCATCACTGCTTTTTGGTGTCTGACATTTTACAAATGTATAAGAAATACAAATGTTTGTTGCAGAAGGAGAAGGGTTCCAAGGAAGTTTTGGATCAAGCAATATAGGAAAGTGGTTGTAGATTTGAAGCATGAGATTGAGATGTTGGGAAAAAAGTGCTGGAAACAAGCAGATGGTGAGTATTTTATTGAGAGGTGGTCAAAAGAAATTCAGGAGCGGAAACTTAGCCTTAATACCATTCTGGAGGTGAGGGCCTGGGCACATTGGGATGGCAGTAAACTAGCATACTTTGAATATAGTGAGAATGTGGGAAAACTCCTGGCTTGGAAGACTTAGACAGAATTGGTAAGAAATGAGATAAGAGAAATATAATGTAAAAAGACGGGGCGTAGACTAATAGAAGCCCAGGAAGAGGACCAAGCTTTTGTCAAATTTTTTGAAACTCTGTATACAGAGGAGTTGAACGTGTCGGAGGATCATGCCGATTGGTTGGGAAATCAGACTTTTGGGAAGAGAAGGAGACAACTCAGAGCGAGATACTATTGCTGATTAATAAATGTAAGAGAGGAAAAGCAGCTGGGCCAGACGTGCTTCCTAATGAATTCTACTTAAAATTTGATATATTATGCCCGGTAGTGACCCAGCTCTTTGCAGAGATTTGGGAGGAAGGAGGTCCACTCCCGAAATCTTGGGAGGCAGCAGTGGTTTCTTTAATTTTAAAACCTGGGATAGATCTTATGTCCTGCAAATTTTATAGACCAATCTCACTTTTGAATGGCGACTATACGTTTTTTGCAAGTATTTTAGCAAGTTTGCCAACCCCCGTAAAGGCAGCCTGCCCCACACTGTGCAGGCCATTTTGTCGTGCACGGTGGTGGGTTGGTCGTAGGGCCCAGCCTGTGTCCAACACCCAGCATACAGCCAACCGCATGCTGTGGCCAACCCCCAAAAGGCAGCCAACCGCACACTGCACACAGCCGTTGGTCATGCGCAGTGGGGGTTTGGCCACAGGGCCTGGCCCTGGGGACCACATCGCCCAGGGCCTTCTTTTTTGTACAGGGAAGGGGGGGGGGGGGCATGTGGTGAATTTCTAAGGTTTTTAATAAAAATAAAAACATATCTTTTAATCACACCTAACTATAACATTACCTTACCTTTGATTCTTTCAGTGAATTTCTATATTTTTGTAACGTAAAGTAATATTTAATTACAGTACGCAAATCCCACCCTCTACTGCGCACGGCCTTGGGTAGTGGGGGGTTGGCTGCAGGGCCTTGCCCTTGGTGCCCGATGTGATTTTTAAGGGAAGGGGTATGTGATCCCCCTCCCCGGGCAAATTTGGGCCCCAGGGACCCCATTTCCTAGGGCCCCACATGCTTTTTTTGGGGCGGGGGCACCTGCCTCCCTCCCCAGGACAATTTCGGCCGGGGACCCCATCCCCCAGGGCGTGGCATGCTTTTCAGGGGTAGGGGGACACATGGCCCCCTCCTTGGGCCGATTTCAGCCCTGGGGACCTGGACCCCATCCCCCGGGTCCCTCACAGTTAAAGGTGGGTGACCTGGTGCCCATCCAGGGCACCCACCATACTCTTGGCCCAATCCTGCAAAAGTCTTGCAGGATCGCAGCATTTTTTGCCGATTTCACATTTTTTTTAGTCCCAAGGGAGTCCCTCTGGGTACCCCCCCATGGGGCCTAGGGGATCAGGGTATCCCTACCCTGCCCACTTATACTATTTTTTTAAATTTCACATTGCAGCAAAGACCTGGAACAGCCTCCCCATGCACATCTGGACCATCATCTCACTGTTGGGATTCCAAATGGCCCTCAAGACCTGGCTGTTCAAATAAGCCTCCGGGGCCTGCAAGCGCCTGGTTACCCTATCAGGTGATTTGCGCGCTTTAGAAATCCTGATTGATTGAGATATATATATTTATGTCCAAGAAGGTTTCTACCTAGGTACATGCCGAACTCGCAGGCGGGTGCCTCCGTTCGTGAGGGTGGACTCGTCGAAACGCATCTGCTTGAATAAATGGAATTAACTGCCTTGAGTGCTCCGAGTCTGTTCTGTTGAAACGCATTGTTTATGTTTACATGAGTCCACTCTCACGATCGAAGGCACCCGTCTGTGAGTTCGGCATATACCTAGGTGGGCACTTTGTTGGACATTGCAATTGGTCAGTGCCTAAACCGCCAGCAATGGGAACAAAGGAGGTACTTGGCAGCTGACAAGGATTGCAAATTATTGAATTTGGAGGATCGTGGTCATCGAACCGACACCCGCTGTGATGAGGTACAATGACTTTGATATATGCTACCAAGGCGAGGGAGGTATTCTACATTTACCATCTCTGGATGTGCAGCAACCTGATTGCCGGGGATTTTGGCTGACCATTGAGGGCAGATATTTGGCAAGAGGACCCAATTGATAGCATCTATTTGCATAATAGAACATGTTATTACCTGCGGTGCTTTATACATTTGAGGAAATATGACTTGATTGAGATATAAAGATCTGTAATTAACATTGTTTTTTGAAACACACAGGTATTTCCATTTAATCAATTGAGAACTTTACCATGCAAATATGCCGTCCGAAAACTAAGTATGAAGACTATGAAGGCAACAGTCCTCTTTCCTTTGCCACACTCCAATTTCCATGCAGGAACATCCCATGTGACTTTTCAAAATATAAAGGAAACAAACGTGATTGTGCACATGACATTTATTATTATGCAGTGAGAAAGGCTACTCGCCGAAACGCGTCTTCCCTGAATAAATGGAATTAACTGCCCGTGAGTGGTCTGAGTCTGTTTCGTTGAAACGCATCATATATATATATATATATATATATATATATATATATATATATATATATATATATATATATATGTTCACTGAAAAAGCACAGGTTTCGTCATTTGAGATGTCATCAGTGATGTCAACAGTGATGTCACTGACCATGTCATGAGTGATGTAATATGTGACGTCATCAGCAGTGCATTGCGGGGGCGCGAGTTATAGTTAGCTCAGCCAACTATAATGGCTGAAGTTCTCTTGTTTTGTACGAGTGAAATGTCAGCCTAACTATAACGTCCCTGAAACCTCTGGTTTTTTCAATGAATTTCTAAGGTTTTTAAATGCTAATTACTAACTATAACGTCCCCGAAACCTCTGTTTCTTTCAGTGAATTTCTAAGTTTTTTAAATGCTAATTACTAAATATAACGTCCCTGAAACCTGTGTTTTTTCAGTTAATTTCTAAGGTTCTTTGAATGCTATTTTCTAACTATGCCTACAAAGGTAAGACATGCAGAAAGAGGAAGAAAGGCGCAGAAAGAAGCAAGAGAAGTGCAGAAAGAGGCAACAGAGGTGCAGAAAGAGGCAACAGAGGTGCAGAAAGAAGCAAGAGAAATGAAGAAAAAGGCAAGAGAAGTGCAGAAAGAGGAAGAAAGGTGCAGAAAGAAGCAAGAGAAGTGCAGAAAGAAGCAACAGTGGTGCAGAAAGAGGCCTACTTCAACTGTACCTTTCCACAGACTCATACAAAGTAGCCTAATCACTAATCCTTCTCCCAAGATGTCTTAAACCTCACTTTTCTCTTGAAGGTTCACTATTCCTCGACTGCTCACAATGTTAGGCGTACCAAATGTAAAACAGCAATCCTAACCATATCACTGTTGTAAGTCTCACCAAGTTTGTGAAGGTATGCATGTGTGTGTCTGTGTTTTTACTTAGTGACATGTTACATAAAAATAAACATACAAATACTTGAATACCTGTGTTTCAAACAGCATACTCTGTAAATTTGTGTACAAGAAGGTGTATGTATTTCTTTCTGCTCATAATACAAGGCACATGGGTATTCAATAGTATATTTGAGGGGCTCTATCACACCTACATACGTAAGACATGTCTGCCTGTGCAACTGAATGACAGAGCAGAACTGCGAAGATTTGCCAACCTATAGGAGAAGCTACCCACTTTTTAAGCTACCACCTTCAGATGCATAACACATGTGAGAATACATGTACAAGTAGACATATACCTCAGTCACGAGAGCACGGTGACCTTGAAACTTGACAGCTTGCACTTCCCATTTGAGTACAGAAAGAGGCAAGAGAAGTGCAGAAAGAGACAAGAGAGGTGTAGAAAGAGGGAAGAGGGGTGCAGAAAGAGGCAAGTGGGGTGAAAAAAGACGCAAGAGAGGTGCAGAAAGATCAACAGAAGTGCAGAAAGAAGCAACAAAGATGCAGAAAGAGGCAAGAGAGGTGCAGAAAGAAGCAAGAGAGGTACAGAAAGGGAGAAGAGGGGTGCAGAAAGAGGCAAGAGACATGCAGAAACAGGCAAGAGAGGTGCAGAAAGAGGGAAGAGGGCTGCAGAAAGAGGCAAGAGGGGTGCAGAAAGAGGCAAGAGGGTGCAGAAAGAGGGAAGAGGGGTGCAGTAAGAGGGAAGAGGGGTGCAGAAAGAAGCAAGAAAGTGCAGAAAGAAGCAAGAGAAGTGCAGAAACAACCAACAGAAGTGCAGAAAGAGGCAAGAGGGGTGCAGAAAAAAGACAAAAGAAGTACAGAAAGGAGCAACGGAGATGCAGAAAGAGGCACGAGAACTGCAAAAGAAAAAGGCAAGAGATGTGCAGAAAGAGGGAAGAGAGTTGCAGAAAGAGGCAAGAGAGGTGCAGAAAGAGGCTGGGGAGGTGCAGAAAGAGGGAAGAAGTGTGCAGAAAGAGGCAAGAGGGGTGCAGAAAAAGCAAGAAAGGTACAGAAGGAAGCTAGAGAACTGCAGAAAGATCCAATCGAGGTGCAGAAAGACACAAGCGGGGTGCAGAAAGATGGAAGAGAAATACAGAAAGAAGCAAGAGAGGTGCAGAAAGAGGCAAGAGAGGTACAGAAAGAAGCAAGCAAACTGCAGAAAGAGGAAGAAAGGTACAGAAAGAGGCAAGACAGGTGCAGAAAGAGGCAAAAGAGGTACAGAAAGAGGCAAAAGAGGTGCAGAAAGAGACAAGAAAGATGCAGAAAGAGGCAAGAGAAGTGCAGAAAGAAGCAGGAGAAGCACAGAAAGAGGCAAGAAAAGTGCTGAAAGAAGCAAGAGAAGCGCAGAAAGAAGCAAGAGAAGTGCAGAAAGAGGCAAGAGAAGTGCAGAAAGAAGCAAGAGAAGTGCAGAAAGTGGCAAGAGAAGTGAAGAAAGAGGCAAGAGAAGTGCAGAAAGCAGCAAGAGAAGTGCAGAAAGAAGCAAGAAGTGCAGAAAGAAGCAGGAGAAGTGAAGAAAGAGGCAAGGGAAGTGCAGAAAGAGACAAGACAGGTACAGAAAGAGGCAAGAGAGGAGTATGAAGAAATGAGTGAGGTGCAGAAAGAGGCATGTGAGGTGCAGAAAGAGGCAAGTAAGATACAGAAAGAGGCAAGAGAGTCACAGAAAGACGGAAGAGAGGTGCAGAAAGAAGACAGTGAGGTGCAAAAAGAGGCAAGTGAGGAGCAAAAAGAAGAGAGTGAGGTGCAGAATGAGGCAAGTGAGGTACAGAAAGAAGCAAGAGAAATGCAGAAAGAGGCAAGAGATGCACAGAAAGAACAAGAGAGGTTTGTGCACCATTAGTACCAATTTAACACCCACATTTAGCAATAAGTAACAGGTGACCATTCCAGCTTTGCAATGGGCCTTCCACCATGCTGTAACACGTGCCGCTACATTTTTGGTAACATTTGAGCTGTTTGAGCTAGAAACAAGGTTTCTTTGTTCAAATCTGCAGATTATGCAACAGATGATGGATAATGTGGTGTAGGAGAGTAGGATCTGCCTCTTATGTTGCCCCCACTTTTTTTCTGATGTTTACACTGGTTTCTGGCTATAGTCGGGCTGGGTCCCTGCTAATCAGGGCCCCAGCCTCTCTGTTCTCTCTAAACTACTTGGAGTGCACTCTAGGTGCACTAGTGATTGGATACTGTGGTGCCTTATGAGTCCCTAGTATATGGTACCTTAGGTGCCAAGGGCATAGGTACTTCACAGGCCTACCAGGGGCTGAAGCATGTCTTATGCCACCCCTGGGAAGCAGACTAAATCTGACACCACAGGTCTGCTACTGCAGCCTGGGTACGGTGGTGCATGCACCCCTTACTGTGGTATGGGCTACCTATACCACTACATACATACACACATACAAACCTATAAGTCACTCCTATGGCAGGCCTTATCAATCCTGAAGGCAGAGTGCTTGGTTCTTATGTGGGAGGGTGTCCCTGCATGAGCAGAGCCCCTCTGCAGCGTTCAGAGACCCTTCTCTGATGCTGTTTGTAGTGCAGCCTGACCATATACTCTTAAGCGCATTATAACCTCGCGTTAAATGCTAACTTTGGGATGGCTGCACGGAAACATGTCGTGTTTGGTGTCAAACATCTTGGAATACTACCCCCCGCCAGTTCTGGCGGCGGGGGTAGCATTCCACCCTTCTAGAGGGAGAGACATGTACACACCGGCCTAACCGGTAACTTCTTTCCAGAGCCCTGGCATCACAAGATGGATGCCACCAGTCGCAGACACTGGGCTGCCCTCCTGCTGATGACCGAAACTCACAGTGGAGGAAGCCCAACAATAGATATCCTGTCACAAGGGGGTGTGACCACCTCCCAGACAGGGTTTAGTGTATTGGGGCTGGGTGGGTGCACTCTTAGAGTGCTTTAAAGTCCTGCACTGGGGGAGCAGAAGGCTCCTCTGTGCATACCCCAGTTCAAACTGGCTCAGGGGCTACCTGCCCCTGCTCTGGCGTGAAACTGGACAAAGGGAAGTGGGTGTAGCCACCCACTCCCCTGACCCTCCCATAGGTGGGGTCATAGAGCTAGTCCCTCCCTTCTTTTTAGGATAAGAGGGGGAACCTGTGCATTGCAACCCAGATCTCCCTGGACGACGCTCTACAGAAGAATCCTGGACCTTCGACGTTCCACTACCTTTGGAAGACTGAAGAATCTCCCTTGGAGTCAAGGAGTGACTCCCCTGCTTGGCAGGCACCAAAAACTACAACGACGGTCGCAAACTACGCCGCTCCTGCCGGAGCCCGAAGTCCCTGCAGCCCAGGAAGAGGATTTCCTGACTTCTCCAAGGCCATCGTGAGTCCCCAGCGAAGCTGAGGCAAGTGGACCCCACGAGCGACGAGGAACCGCAGCCCCTGGGTTCCGTGCACTATTGCCAAGTGCAACCCCTTCACGACGTTCTACGAACTTGTGCTTTGGACCACGTGTGGTCCCAGCCTCTAGCAGAGATCCCTCCGAATTCAGAGGCCTACACCGTCCCGAGTGACCGTGGGCCCCTGTTGAGTGGATCCTCCCGAGGTGTCTTCGCGATCCCTTGCCAGCCGGTTTGTGGGTCCCCAGAAGACTTTCCAATGAAACCAAAGGGCTCCCCTGGTTGCTCCAGGCCTGCCCTGACCTACCCTTGCTGGGTAAGTCCCCCAGACCTTGCTGGTCTGCACCATTGACTTTTCCTCATCACCACAAGACTTGCTGCTACCAAGGCTTGTTGGCTCCAATCGAGTCGCCGACACCTCAGTAAGCTGCAGACGTCGTGGGACACACTGAATCCAGCTCCTGGTCATCATCGATGCTGCCTGGACCACGTGGTCGAAGAGTCAAGACACCCGTGAACGACCCGAAGCTGTCGACGACGGTGGGCATTCATCTTCCTTGCCCAGAGTCACTGCCAAGTGACTGTGAACACTGTCCCCTCTGCTTTCAGGTCTTCCTCCTTCCGAATCCAGGCTTGGATTCCAACGGACACTTCTTCTGTCGTCGCAAGCAGCAAGTCTTCACTGGCTCCCATTGAAAACGACGCCGCGACCCGACACCAAAGGACACCTATGCACCCAGCTCCCCTGGCTGAGGTAACTTCAGCACTACAGTGCTCCTGTGGGTGTGGGCCCTAGAACTACTTACCCTGTAAGTGGCTTGCTTGTAGCTACCCTAGAAGTGCCCTAAAACTCCTATTTTCCCCGTGCGATTATCGCACTGGCTCGTACAGGGCTCGCGTCTGTGTTAGACACATCGCGTCCAACTCCCTTGTAACTCTATCAGTATCCGCGTCCTTCGACTCGTACTGACCGATCGGTGTGTTCGCCTCGAACACGCCAGGGACCTGTAACATTGATAACTCAATCGCGTTCTCTCGCATAGACTCGTACAGGACTCGCACCAGTGTCTGAACACCGCGTCCGATCCTGTGGGTCTCCTACAACTACCTGGGGTGGTTCTCTGGGGTCCCTCGATTCTAAATGCTCTAGACCATGGTCTAGCCAAGATAAGATTGTGATATTTACTTGTGCTAACTTATTTTGATAAAACATTGACTTGTACATATGTTCCTGGCTTCTAATCTCATAAAGAGATTAGTAGAGAGTTGTTTATTAATAAATACATATATATTTGATATATATACCTGTGTGGTGTCTTTTCATTTGGTGATTCAAGAGATTGTGTGGTAAAACAAGCTGCTTTACATTCCTCCAAGACTTAGCCTGAAGGCTGCTCTCCACAGCTACCACTAGGATAGCTTTCTATAAAGGTTGTCTTAAACCTACCTACCATAAGAGTCGAATTGGACTGGTGCAAGGTGTCCACTTTAATTAGTGAACAGCATATACCAGGCCAACTTCTCACATTGGTGGCAGTGTGTGGGATTCCAGCTTGCTATTGTTTTACCAGAAAATCTCTATTTGAATTACTAACTGAAAACCACTATAGGTACTCAAGGTACATATAAAGTCAAGCTTAGTATCAATAAGTTCTACTGAACTTAGAGCTGTGTGCCAAGGGATAGCACATCCTTTCTACAGCTCAAGCTAGGATCAGTAGGCCACAAACTAGTGTAGGTAGTACAACACTGCACAACACTAGAATGTCCTTAAGGGATGGACCCAGTGGATCCACCCAGCTTCAGTATAAGGACATGACTTTCTTTGACTTGAAAGCCATGTGTGCTGAGAGGCACCTGAAGATAGGACAGAGTCCCTCCACACTACACCTGATAGATCTGCTGACAGCAGATGATCTTAGATTAGCTCTAGGAGCTAATGGGTCTGAATCAGGGGGTGGGTCAATTACAGTGTCTGGGTCAGATGATGAACATCTAGTTGACCAAGACTCTGTGAATGTAGGGCCAGGCCCCAAGGGGTCTGAAAAGGACAGAGGAATTCTCCCTAAGAGAACTGACACAGTGGAGGAGAGGCACAGGTCCCTTTCTAGGGACTCTGACCGCTCCTATCACTCTGGCAGAGAATTTGTCCAGCAGAGGAACTCCTACTTTCCAAGAAGAGAGACCTCCTCTGAAAGACTGTGCAAACTGCTGCAGTATGAGGAAGCAAGATTTGCCCTCAAAACCAAGCAGTTGGCATTAGATAGAGAAGCCTTTGAGCTCCAGAGAGCTTCTAGAAAAGAGGGGTTAGAACCCCCTGGTGGCAGCAACAGTGTCCCTAGAGGCAGAGAATATATTCCAGACCATAGGAACCTGAGCAAGGTTGTTCCTCCCTACCAGAGTGGGGATGATATCCATAAGTGGATAACTGCTATGGAAAGGGCCAGTAGAGTACAACAGGTCCCCCAAAAGCAGTGGGCAGCAATCTTGTGGCTCTCCTTTTCAGATAAAGGTAGAGACAAGCTCCTCACTGTTAGAGAAGAGGATGCTGATGACTATGAAGTCCTGAAGAGTGCACTGATAGATGGGTTTGGCTTAACCACTGAGCAGTACAGGTTGAAGTTCAGAGACACCCAGAAGGCACAGACTCAGGACTGGACTGACTTTGTAGATTGTGCAACCAAGGCTCTGGAGGGTTGGCTGGTTGGCAGTAGGGTTACTGATTTCAAGGGATTGTATAATCTAATGATGAGAGAACAGATCCTTAATAATTGCCAGAACCAGTTGTTGCATCAATACCTGGTGGACTCCGATCTGACCTCTCCCCAAGAATTGGGAAAGAAGGCAGACAAGTGGGTCAGAACCAGGGTGAGGCAGAAAACCCAGAACCAAGGGGGTGACACCAAGAAGCAGGATTCTAAGGGCTCTGAGAAAGGTGGGGATAAGTCAACAGACCAGAAGTCTTCACAAGGGCCCCAAAAATCTGCATCTGGTGGGGAGTCACAATCCAACAAGGGAAAAGGCCAAAAGAAGCCCTGGTGCAAATTCTGTAAACAGAAAGGGCACTGGACTTCTGACTGTAACAAGTCCAAAGACCAAACCACCACCACTCCTGCCCCTAAGGCAACTGTTCCCCCTAGTCCAGCTACTGGTGGAGGTGGTACTCAGAAGAAGGGTGTAGTAGGGTTGACCCTGGGTTCTGAAGTGGACTCTGACCTAGTCAGAGTAACCACTCAGGCATTGCTGATTTGTGATGGAGACATTGACATGTCCTTCCTAGTAAGCCCCAGTAATCTGGGCAAATACAAACAGCAGCCTGTAATAAATGGCAAACAGGCTTTGGCATTTAGGGACACAGGTGCTAGTGTCACCATGGTGGCAGAGGATCATGTGGACCATGGACAGATCATCCTGGGCGAAATGTACCAGGTGACCAATGCAAGCAATGTCAAGACCAACCATAGTCTGGCAGTTGTGAATTTCTCCTGGGGAGGGGTAACTGGCCTCAAGAAGGTTGTAGTCAGTGCAGACCTCCCTGTAGAATGTCTATTGGGCAATGATCTAGAAACTTCAGCCTGGTCTGAAGTCGAGTTATGGACTCATGCGGAGATGTTGGGCATCCCTGTAGAGGTATTTGCTGTGACCAGGTCACAAGCCAAAATGCATGACACTGAATCAGCTCTGGATCCTGAAATTATGGACCAGATGCTTCCCAAGAGGAGGAGCAGTAGGGTTAAGGCAGTGCCTTCCCTCGGTCTCAGATCACAGATTCCCTCCCCAGGGAGGAGGAGCAGACCCTGAAGAAGGAACTGCCCCAGAGGAACTTGAGCCTGATCAGGTTGAGTTCTTGGGGGCAGGGGGCCCTTCTAGGGAAGATCTGAGTAAGGAGCAACAGTGCTGCCCCTCTCTTGAACCCCTCAGACAGCAGGCTGCTGCTGAGGCTGCTGGGAGAGCTAGTGGGTCCCATAAAGTTTATTGGGATGAGGGACTCCTATATTCTGAAGGTAGAGATCCAGCCCCTGGAGCCACCAGGAGGTTGGTCATACCTCAGAAGTTTAGGGGGTTCCTCTTGACCCTAGCACATGATATCCCTTTGGCAGGTCACTTGGGCCAAAACAAGACCTGGGACAGGCTTGTTCCACATTTTCATTGGCCACATATGTCAGAGGAGACAAAGGAGTTTTGTCGCTCCTGTGTCACATGCCAAGCCAGTGGCAAGGCAGGTGGCACAACAAAGGCCCCCTGATACCACTACCTGTGGCGGGGGTACCCTTTGAAAGGGTAGGGATTGACATTGTTGGTCCCCTTGACCCTCAAACTGCATCTGGGCACAGATTTATCCTGGTGGTAGTGGATCATGCCACCAGGTACCCAGAGGCAATTCCCCTGAGGACCACCACAGCCCCTGTGGTGGCAAGAGCCCTCATTGGAGTCTTCTCCAGAGTGGGTTTCCCAAAGGAGGTCATCTCTGACAGAGGTACTAACTTCATGTCAGGATATTTGAAAGCAATGTGGAAGGAGTGTGGTGTGACTTATAAGTTCACTACCCCTATCACCCACAATGCAATGGTTTGGTTGAACGCTTCAACAAAACCCTTAAGGGAATGATTAAAGGACTCCCAGAGAAGCTTAGGCGGAAATGGGACCTTCTTCTTCCCTGCCTGTTGTTTGCCTACAGAGAGGTTCCACAGAAGGGGTTGGTTACAGCCCATTTGAGCTTCTGTTTGGGCATCCTGTAAGAGGTCCATTGTGTTTGGTCAAAGAGGGCTGGGAGTTACCTCTCAAGCCCCCAAACAGGATGTGATGGACTATGTACTTGGTCTCCGCTCCCGGATGGCTGAATACATGAAAAGGCAACCAAAAACCTTGAGGCCAGCCAAGAATTACAAAAAGCTTGGCATGACCAAAAGGCTGTGCTGACTGTGTACCAGCCAGGACAGAAAGTGTGGGTGTTGGAGCCTGTGGCCCAGCAGCCATCCAAGACAAGTGGAGTGGCCCCCATACAACAGTTGAACAAAAGGGAGAAGTCACCTATCTGGTGAATCTTGGAACTCCCAGGAGCCCCCTGAGGGTGCTCCATGTCAACAGATTAAAGCCATATGTTGACAGGGCTGACATGGGCTTGCTCATGGCAACTGATGAGGACCAGGAGGAGGAGAGTGACCCTCTCCCTGACCTTCTCTCCCAGAACCCTGATGATGGGTCAGTCGATGGTGTTGCTTTAGCAAGCAGCCTCACTGACCATCAGCAAACTGAGTGCAGACAGGTTCTGCAACAGTGCAGACATATGTTTAGCCTGACCCCCAGTCAGACTACCTGGTGCACCCATGAGGTGGACACTGGGGACAGTCTGCCTGTCAAGAGTAAAATCTACAGGCAACCTGACCATGTCAGGGACTGTATCAGGACTGAAGTCCAGAAAATGTTGGAGTTAGGTGTGATTGAGCCTTCAGATGGCCCTTGGGCTAGCCCAGTAGTCCTAGTACCCAAGCCTCATACCCAGGGTGGTAAGAAAGAAATGAGGTTTTGTGTAGACTACAGAGGCCTCAATGCAGTCACTAGGACTGATGCCTATCCCATACCAAGGGCAGATGAGCTGATTGATACTTTGGCCTCAGCCAAGTATCTAAGTGTATTTGACCTAACAGCTGGCTACTGGCAGATCAGGTTAGCTGATGATGCAAAAGCCAAAACAGCATTTTCCACCCCTGGTGGGCACTACCACTTTGTGGTGATGCCCTTTGGATTGAAAAATGCACCTGACACTTTTCAGAGGTTGGTGAATAAAGTTCTGGCAGGGATGGAAACTTATTGCTCAGCTTATCTAGATGATATTGCTGTCTTTAGTTCCTCCTGGCAGGATCACCTGGTCCACCTCAGGAATGTTTTGGAGGCTCTGCAGAAAGCAGGCCTCACTATCAAGGCCACTAAGTGCCAGATAGGGCAGAGTCAGGTTGTGTACCTGGGCCACCTTGTAGGTGGAGGCCAGGTTCAGCCTTTACAGAGCAAAATCCAAACCATAATGGAATGGGTTGCTCCAACCACCCAGACACAGGTGAGAGCCTTCTTATGCCTGACTGGTGTAGGAAGGTGGAATCTGACTATATGGTTGCCCCCACTTTTTTTATGGTGTTTTGCTGGTTTATGACTTAGTTGGACTGGGACCCTGCTATTCAGGGCCCCAGTCTATCTGCTCTCTCTAAATGACATGGAGTGCACTCTAGGTGCACTAGTGATTGGATACTGTGGTGCCTTATGAGTCCCTAGTATATGGTACCTTAGGTGCCAAGGGCATAGGTACTTCACAGGCCTACCAGGGGCTGCAGCATGTATTATGCCACCCCTGGGAAGCAGACTAAATCTGACACCACAGGCCTGCTACTGCAGCCTGGGTGAGGTGGTGCTAGCACCCCTCACTGAGATATAGGTTTCCTATATCTCTCCTGCACACACATATAAACCTATCAGTCACCCCTATGGCAGGCCCTATCAATCCTGAGGGCAGGGTGCTTGGCTTCTATGTGAGGGGGTGCCTCTGCATGAGCAGGGCCCCTCTGCAGTTCTCAGAGTCCATTCTCTGGTGCTGTTTGTGGATGCGGTTAAACCATATACTCTTAAGTGCATTATATCCTCGCGGTAGAATGCTAACTTTGGAATGGCTGCATCAAAACATGTCGTGTTTGGTGTCAAACATCTTGGAATACTACCCCCCGCCAATCCTGGCGGCGGGGGTAGCATTCCACCCTTCTAGAGGGATAAGACATGTACCTGCTGTGGAAACGCGGTAGAATCCTGCAGAGCCCTGGCATCACAAAATGGATGCCACCAGTCACAGACACTGGGCTGCCCTCCTGCTGATGACCAACACTCACAGTGGAGGAAGCCCAACAATAGGCATCCTGTCACAGGGAGGTGTAACCACCTCCCAGACAGGGTTTAGTGTATTGGGGCTGGGTGGGTGCACTCTTAGAGTGCTTTGAAGTCCTGCACTGGGGGAGCAGAAGGCTCCTCTGTGCATATGCCAGTTCAAACCAGCTCAGGGGCTACCTGCCCCTGCTCTGGCGCGAAACTGGACAAAGGGGAAGTGGGTGTAGCCACCCCCTCCCTTGACCCTCCCATAGGTGGGGTCATAGAGCTAGTCCATCCCCTCTTTTTAGTATAAGAGGGGGAACCTTGCCATTGCAAAGCAGATAACCCCTGGACGACGCTCTACAGAAGAATCCTGGCCCTTCGACGTTCCACTACCTTTGGAAGACAGAAGAATCTCCCTTGGAGTCAAGGAGTGACTCCCCTGCTTGGCAGGCACCAAAAACGACAACGACGGTCGCAAACTACGCCGCTCCCGCCGGAGTCCGAAGTCCCTGCAGCCCAAGAAGTGGATTTCCTGACCTCTCCCAGGCCATCGTGAGTCCCCAGCGAAGCTGAGGCAAGTGGACCCCACGAGTAACGAGGAACCGCGACCCCTGGGTACCGTGCACTATTGTCGAGTGCAACCCCTTCACAACGTTCTACGAACTTGTGCTTTGGACCACGTGTGGTCCCGACCTCCAGCAGGAATCCCTCCGAAGATCAGAGGCCTACACCGTCCCGAGTGACCGTGGGCCCCTGTTGAGTGATTCCGCCCGAGGTGTCTTCGCGATCCCTTGCCCGCCGGCTTGTGGGTCCCCAGAAGACTTCTTAAAGAAACCAAAGGGCTCCCCTGGTTGCTCCAGGCCTGCCCTGACTTACCCTCGCTGGGTGAGTCCCTCAGACCTTGCTGGTCTGCGCCATCGACTTTTCTTCATCTCCCCGAGACTTGCTGCTGCCAAGGCTTGTTGGCTCCGATCGAGTTGCCGACACCGCAGTCAGCTGCAGACGTCGAGGGACACACCGAATCCAGCTCCTGGTCGTTGTCGACACCTCCTGGACCACGTGGCTGAAGAGTCAAGGCACCCGCAACCGACCTGAATCAACCGACGACGGTGGGCATCCATCTTCCTTGCCCCGGGTCACTGCCAAGTGACTTTGAACACTGTCCCCTCTGCTTTCAGGTCATCCTTCTTCAGAATCCAGGCTTGGATTCCACCGGACACTTCTTCAGCTCCCGCAAGCAGCAAGTCTTCTTTGTTCGCCATTGAAAACGACGCCGCGACCCGACACCAAAGGACACCTGTGCACCCGGCTTCCCTGGGTGAGGTAACTCCAGCACTACGGTGCTCCTGTGGGTGTGGGCCCTAGAACTACTTACCCTGTAAGTGACTTGCTTGTAGGTTCTCCCGAAGTATCCTAAAACTCTTTATTTCCAACCGCGACTTGCCCCATTGAAGTTAACGGCGATTCGCGCCTGTGTATCCACACTGCACGCGTCCCCCGTGGGTCCTTTACTTACCTGCCTTGGGTGGTTTTGTGAGGCCCCAGCACTTCTGAAGGCCCTAGGCCTTGTCTCCCTGCAAGTCGTTGTTTCTAAGTCTCTTACTTAGTATATGGTCTGGTACGCCCCTAGGGCCCCAGCCATATTTTGTGCTTAACTTATTGTGAAACGTTGATTTGTGCATATGTTTGTCTTCTAATCTCATAAAGAGATTAGTAGAGAGTTATTTAGAAATAAATACATATATATTTGATATATATACCTGTGTGGTGTCTTTTCATTTGGTGATTCAAGAGATTATATGGTAAAACAAGCTGCTTTACATTCCTCCGAGACTTAGCCTGAAGGCTGCTCTCCACAGCTACCACTAGGATAGCTTTCTTTAAAAGGTTGTCTTAAACCTATCTACCATAAGAGTCGATTTGCCCTGGTGCAAGGTGTCCACTTTAATTAGTGAACAGCATATACCAGGCCAACTTCTCACATTGGTGGGCAGCGTGTGGGATTCCAGCTTGCCATTGTTTTACCAGAAAATCTCTATTTGAATTACTAACTGAAAACCATTATAGGTACTCAAGGTACATATAAAGTCAAGCTTAGTATCAATAAGTTCTACTGAACTTAGAGCTGTGTGCCAAGGGATAGCACACCCTTTCCACAGCTCAAGCTAGGATCAGTAGGCCACAAACTAGTGTAGGTAGTACAACACTGCACAACACTAGAATGTCCTTAAAGGGTGGACCCAGTGGATCCACTCAGCCTCAGTATAAGGACATGGCTTTCTCTGACTTGAGAGCCATGTGTGTTGACAGACACCTGAGGCTAGGACAGAGTCCCTCAACCCTGCACCTGATAGATCTGCTGACAGCAGATGACCTTAGATTGGCTCTAGGAGCTAAAGGGTTTGAATCAGTGGGTGGGTCAGTCATAGTATCTGGGTCAGATGATGAAAATCAGAATGACCAAGACTCTGTGATTGAAGGGCCAGGCTCCAAGGGGCCTGAAAAGGACAGAGGAATTCTCCCTAAGAGAACTGACAGAGAGGAGGAGAGGCACAGATCCCCTTCCAGGGAATCTGACCACTCTTATCACTCTGGCAGAGAATTTGTCCAGCAGAGGAGCTCATACTTTTCCTTAAGAGAGACCTCCTCTGAGAGAAGGTGCAAACTGCTCCAGTATGAGGAAGCCAGAGTGGCCCTCAGAACCAAGCAGTTGGCACTGGATAGGGAAGCCCTGGAGATCCAGAGAGCTTCTAGAAAAGAGGGGTTAGAACCCCCTGGTGGCAGCAACAGTGTCCCTAGAGGCAGAGAATATATTCCTGACCATAGGAACCTGAGCAAGGTTGTTCCTCCCTACCAGAGTGGGGATGATATCCACAAGTGGATAACTGCTATGGAGAGGGCCTGTAGAGTACAGCAGGTCCCCCAAAAGCAGTGGGCAGCAATCTTGTGGCTCTCCTTTTCAGATAAAGGAAGAGACAAGCTCCTCACTGTTAGAGAGGAGGATGCTGATGATTATGAGGTCCTGAAGAGTGCACTGATAGATGGGTTTGGCTTAACCACTGAGCAGTACAGGTTGAAGTTCAGAGATACCCAGAAGGCACAGACTCAGGACTGGACAGACTTTGTAGATTGTGCATCCAAGGCTCTGGAGGGTTGGCTGGTTGGCAGTAGGGTTACTGATTTCAAAGGATTTTATAATCTAATGATGAGAGAACAGATCCTTAATAATTGTCAAAACCAGCTTTTACACCAGTACCTGGTGGACTCTGATCTGACCTCTCCCCAAGAATTGGGAAAGAAGGCAGACAAATGGGTCAGAACCAGAGTAAGGCCTAAGAATCAGGGTGGTGACCACAAGAAAGATTCTACCAAGTCCCAAGAGAAAGGTGGGGATAAATCCAAGGATAAGTCCACTACAGGGCCCCAAAATTCCTCTTCTGGGGGTGGGTCCCAAACTCCTTCCTCTCCTGAAAAGAAACCCTATTGCCATGTCTGTAAAAAGCCTGGGCACTGGAAATCTGATCCCAGTTGTCCCAGGAATGGCAATAAAGAAAATGTTCCTCCAACAACTACTACCACCCCTCCTGGTACTACCAGTAGTAATCCTCCAGTTGGGAGTAGTGCACCCAAAAAGTTAGGTGCTTTTGCAAGAGGAACAGAGGTGGGCCCTAGTTTAGACAGGACCCCCTCAACAGACTCCTCAGATTCTGATGGTGGTATAGGATTTGCCACCTTTACCGTGGGTCCCACAGCATTGGGCAGGTACAGACTGGAGCCAATAATTAATGGTCAGAAAGCTGTGGCATTTAGGGACACAGGGGCTAGTGTCACCATGGTGGCAGGGAAACTAGTCCCCCTCACCAGCTTTTACCTGAGTTTAAATACCAGGTGACCAACATTGATGGTGTCAGAACAGATCACCCCATGGCCATAGTCAATCTCAGCTGGGAGGGGGTCACAGGCCCAAAAGAGTGGCAGTGTCCCCAACCTTACCTGTAGATTGCCTGATGGGCAATGATCTGGAAATTTCAGCCTGGGCTGAAATTGAACACCAAACCCATCTGAAGATGTTGGGTGTCCCTGTAAAGGTTAGTGGGGCTGTGATGGCCACAGCCCCAGCCCAAGATTTTGGAGAGATGGAGCCTGGAAGAATGGCCCACTCTCCCCCAGAAGAGAGCACAAGGGTTGAAGAAAAGTCTTCTTCCCTCCAGACAGTAGGTAAGGGTCAGCCTCCTCAGGGAACTGACCCTACCCCTAGTGAAGGAACTGCCACAGAGGTAGTCAGGCCTGGCCTGGCCACCCCCTGATGGCAGAGGACCCTTACAAGGTGGTACCCAGTCTGGAGCAGGTAACCTGCCCCTCTCTACCCTGCCTCAGTCAGCCCAGGGCTGCAGAGGTCAGGGAGGTCAGTGGACCCCCAGGGCCCCCTGTCCAGAGGAACCCCCCATCAGCAGATTAGGGGCACCCAGGCTAGTAGCCCTAGCCAGGTAGAAATTCCTCAACCCACTGAGGGATCCCCCATACCTTTATGTAGGGACCTCCCCCAGAAGGACTCTGTTAGGCAAGGGCAAACCTGGGACCAAAGGTTCCAAACATGCCATGTCCCTCCAGTGTTCCACCCAAAGGGACCCAACCCCCGGCTGTAGGCAGTCAAAGGTTGACCCTTAGAGCAGAGTACCACTCAGTCATGGAAAGACAGGCATACATGGTGACCAGTGAGCTGAGAAAGCTGAGGCCAACATTCCTAGGGCCACACTTCCCTACTCAGACACCTCACCAGCCTGGTACTTTACCAAAGCACACCACAGGTAGTGATTCCCCATGGTGGAGACCCTCTCATACCCTTAGGGTGAGGGATTGCTTAGTGGACCATAAGACAGGGGGCAACCATGCTAGTGCAGGTGCTTCCTTATATGGCCACTTAGTCAATAAAGGCTCAACTGGCCAAGGTTAGCCTTATCTCCTTTCGTTTGGGGGGGGTTATGTAGGAAGGTGGAATCTGACTATATGGTTGCCCCCACTTTTTTTATGGTGTTTTGCTGGTTTATGACTTAGTTGGACTGGGACCCTGCTATTCAGGGCCCCAGTCTATCTGCTCTCTCTAAATGACATGGAGTGCACTCTAGGTGCACTAGTGATTGGATACTGTGGTGCCTTATGAGTCCCTAGTATATGGTACCTTAGGTGCCAAGGGCATAGGTACTTCACAGGCCTACCAGGGGCTGCAGCATGTATTATGCCACCCCTGGGAAGCAGACTAAATCTGACACCACAGGCCTGCTACTGCAGCCTGGGTGAGGTGGTGCTAGCACCCCTCACTGAGATATAGGTTTCCTATATCTCTCCTGCACACACATATAAACCTATCAGTCACCCCTATGGCAGGCCCTATCAATCCTGAGGGCAGGGTGCTTGGCTTCTATGTGAGGGGGTGCCTCTGCATGAGCAGGGCCCCTCTGCAGTTCTCAGAGTCCATTCTCTGGTGCTGTTTGTGGATGCGGTTAAACCATATACTCTTAAGTGCATTATATCCTCGCGGTAGAATGCTAACTTTGGAATGGCTGCATCAAAACATGTCGTGTTTGGTGTCAAACATCTTGGAATACTACCCCCCCGCCAATCCTGGCGGCGGGGGTAGCATTCCACCCTTCTAGAGGATAAGACATGTACCTGCTGTGGAAACGCGGTAGAATCCTGCAGAGCCCTGGCATCACAAAATGGATGCCACCAGTCACAGACACTGGGCTGCCCTCCTGCTGATGACCAACACTCACAGTGGAGGAAGCCCAACAATAGGCATCCTGTCACAGGGAGGTGTAACCACCTCCCAGACAGGGTTTAGTGTATTGGGGCTGGGTGGGTGCACTCTTAGAGTGCTTTGAAGTCCTGCACTGGGGGAGCAGAAGGCTCCTCTGTGCATATGCCAGTTCAAACCAGCTCAGGGGCTACCTGCCCCTGCTCTGGCGCGAAACTGGACAAAGGGAAGTGGGTGTAGCCACCCCCTCCCTTGACCCTCCCATAGGTGGGGTCATAGAGCTAGTCCATCCCCTCTTTTTAGTATAAGAGGGGGAACCTTGCCATTGCAAAGCAGATAACCCCTGGACGACGCTCTACAGAAGAATCCTGGCCCTTCGACGTTCCACTACCTTTGGAAGACAGAAGAATCTCCCTTGGAGTCAAGGAGTGACTCCCCTGCTTGGCAGGCACCAAAAACGACAACGACGGTCGCAAACTACGCCGCTCCCGCCGGAGTCCGAAGTCCCTGCAGCCCAAGAAGTGGATTTCCTGACCTCTCCCAGGCCATCGTGAGTCCCCAGCGAAGCTGAGGCAAGTGGACCCCACGAGTAACGAGGAACCGCGACCCCTGGGTACCGTGCACTATTGTCGAGTGCAACCCCTTCACAACGTTCTACGAACTTGTGCTTTGGACCACGTGTGGTCCCGACCTCCAACAGGAATCCCTCCGAAGATCAGAGGCCTACACCGTCCCGAGTGACCGTGGGCCCCTGTTGAGTGATTCCGCCCAAGGTGTCTTTGCGATCCCTTGCCCGCCGGCTTGTGGGTCCCCAGAAGACTTCTTAAAGAAACCAAAGGGCTCCCCTGGTTGCTCCAGGCCTGCCCTGACTTACCCTCGCTGGGTGAGTCCCTCAGACCTTGCTGGTCTGCGCCATCGACTTTTCTTCATCTCCCCGAGACTTGCGGCTGCCAAGGCTTGTTGGCTCCGATCGAGTTGCCGACACCGCAGTCAGCTGCAGACGTCGAGGGGCACACCGAATCCAGCTCCTGGTCGTCGTCGACACCTCCTGGACCACGTGGCTGAAGAGTCAAGGCACCTGCAACCGACCTGAATCAACCGACGACGGTGGGCATCCATCTTCCTTGCCCCGGGTCACTGCCAAGTGACTTTGAACACTGTCCCCTCTGCTTTCAGGTCATCCTTCTTCAGAATCCAGGCTTGGATTCCACCGGACACTTCTTCAGCTCCCGCAAGCAGCAAGTCTTCTTTGTTCGCCATTGAAAACGACGCCGCGACCCGACACCAAAGGACACCTGTGCACCCGGCTTCCCTGGGTGAGGTAACTCCAGCACTACGGTGCTCCTGTGGGTGTGGGCCCTAGAACTACTTACCCTGTAAGTGACTTGCTTGTAGGTTCTCCCGAAGTATCCTAAAACTCTTTATTTCCAACCGCGACTTGCCCCATTGAAGTTAACGGCGATTCGCGCCTGTGTATCCACACTGCACGCGTCCCCCGTGGGTCCTTTACTTACCTGCCTTGGGTGGTTTTGTGAGGCCCCAGCACTTCTGAAGGCCCTAGGCCTTGTCTCCCTGCAAGTCGTTGTTTCTAAGTCTCTTACTTAGTATATGGTCTGGTACGCCCCTAGGGCCCCAGCCATATTTTGTGCTTAACTTATTGTGAAACGTTGATTTGTGCATATGTTTGTCTTCTAATCTCATAAAGAGATTAGTAGAGAGTTATTTAGAAATAAATACATATATATTTGATATATATACCTGTGTGGTGTCTTTTCATTTGGTGATTCAAGAGATTATATGGTAAAACAAGCTGCTTTACATTCCTCCGAGACTTAGCCTGAAGGCTGCTCTCCACAGCTACCACTAGGATAGCTTTCTTTAAAAGGTTGTCTTAAACCTATCTACCATAAGAGTCGATTTGCCCTGGTGCAAGGTGTCCACTTTAATTAGTGAACAGCATATACCAGGCCAACTTCTCACAACTGGGTACTATAGGAGGTTTGTAAAGGGATATGGATCTATAGTGACCCCCTTGAATGATCTAACCTCAAAGAAAATGCCAAAAAAGGTTCAGTGGACAGCTAGCTGTCAGAAGGCATTTGAAGACCTAAAGCAGGCCATGTGCACTGCCCCCTTCTTACAGAGTCCAGACTACACCAAAAGTTCATTGTCCAAACAGATGCTTCTGAGCTGGGTGTGGGAGCTGTACTGTCTCAACTGAATGATGAAGGTCAAGATCAGCCAGTAGCTTTCATTAGCAGAAGGCTGACCCCTAGAGAGAAACGCTGGTCAGCTATAGAGAGGGAGGCCTTTGCTGTGTTGTGGGCCCTGAAGAAGCTGAGGCCATACTTGTTTGGCACTCACTTCATAGTTCAGACCGACCACAAGCCCCTCCTATGGCTTAAACAAATGAAAGGAGAAAACCCAAAACTTTTGAGGTGGTCCATTTCCCTACAGGGGATGGACTATACAGTGGAGCATAGACCTGGGACCCAACATGCCAATGCAGATGGACTCTCAAGGTATTTCCACTTAGAGCACGAAGACTTAACTGGTCAAGGTTAGTTTAGTGTCCCTGCGTTTGGGGGGTTGTGTAGGAGAGTAGGATCTGCCTCTTATGTTGCCCCCACTTTTTTTCTGATGTTTACACTGGTTTCTGGCTATAGTCGGGCTGGGTCCCTGCTAATCAGGGCCCCAGCCTCTCTGTTCTCTCTAAACGACTTGGAGTGCACTCTAGGTGCACTAGTGATTGGATACTGTGGTGCATTATGAGTCCCTAGTATATGGTACCTTAGGTGCCAAGGGCATAGGTACTTCACAGGCCTACCAGGGGCTGAAGCATGTCTTATGCCACCCCTAGGAAGCAGACTAAATCTGACACCACAGGTCTGCTACTGCAGCCTGGGTAAGGTGGTGCATGCACCCCTTACTGTGGTATGGGCTACCTATACCACTACATACATACACACATACAAACCTATAAGTCACTCCTATGGCAGGCCTTATCAATCCTGAAGGCAGAGTGCTTGGTTCTTATGTGGGAGGGTGTCCCTGCATGAGCAGAGCCCCTCTGCAGCGTTCAGAGACCCTTCTCTGATGCTGTTTGTAGTGCAGCCTGACCATATACTCTTAAGCGCATTATAACCTCGCGTTAAATGCTAACTTTGGGATGGCTGCACGGAAACATGTTGTGTTTGGTGTCAAACATCTTGGAATACTACCCCCCCGCCAGTTCTGGCGGCGGGGGTAGCATTCCACCCTTCTAGAGGGAGAGACATGTACACACCGGCCTAACCGGTAACTTCTTTCCAGAGCCCTGGCATCACAAGATGGATGCCACCAGTCACAGACACTGGGCTGCCCTCCTGCTGATGACCGAAACTCACAGTGGAGGAAGCCCAACAATAGATATCCTGTCACAAGGAGGTGTGACCACCTCCCAGACAGGGTTTAGTGTATTGGGGCTGGGTGTGTGCACTCTTAGAGTGCTTTGAAGTCCTGCATTGGGGGAGCAGAAGGCTCCTCTGTGCATACCCCAGTTCAAACCGGCTCAGGGGCTACCTGCCCCTGCTCTGGCGCGAAACTGGACAAAGGGAAGTGGGTGTAGCCACCCACTCCCCTGACCCTCCCATAGGTGGGGTCATAGAGCTAGTCCCTCCCTTCTTTTTAGGATAAGAGGGGGAACCTGTGCATTGCAACCCAGATCTCCCTGGACGACGCTCTACAGAAGAATCCTGGACCTTCGACGTTCCACTACCTTTGGAAGACTGAAGAATCTCCTTGGAGTCAAGGAGTGACTCCCCTGCTTGGCAGGCACCAAAAACTACAACGACGGTCACAAACTACACCGCTCCCGCCGGAGCCCGAAGTCCCTGCAGCCCAGGAAGAGGATTTCCTGACTTCTCCAAGGCCATCGTGAGTCCCCAGCGAAGCTGAGGCAAGTGGACCCCACGAGCGATGAGGAACCGCAGACCCTGGGTACCGTGCACTATTGTCAAGTGCAACCCCTTCTCGACGTTCTACGAACTTGTGCTTTGGACCACGTGTGGTCCCAGCCTCTAGCAGAGATCCCTCCCGAATTCAGAGGCCTACACTGTCCCGAGTGACCGTGGGCCCCTGTTGAGTGGATCCTCCCGAGGTGTCTTTGCGATCCCTTGCCAGCCAGCTTGTGGGTCCCCAGAAGACTTTCCAATGAAACCAAAGAGCTCCCCTGGTTGCTCCAGGCCTGCCTTGACCTACCCTTGCTGGGTAAGTCCCCCAGACCTTGCTGGTCTGCACCATTGACTTTTCCTCATCACCACGAGACTTGCTGCTACCAAGGCTTGTTGGCTCCAATCGAGTCGCCGACACCTCAGTAAGCTGCAGACGTCGTAGGACACACTGAATCCAGCTTCTGGTCATCATCGACGCTGCCTGGACCACGTGGTCGAAGAGTCAAGACACCCGTGAACGACCCGAAGCTGTCGACGTCGGTGGGCATTCATCATCCTTGCCCAGAGTCACTGCCAAGTGACTGTGAACACTGTCCCCTCTGCTTTCAGAGCTTCCTCCTTCCGAATCCAGGCTTGGATTCCAACGGACACTTCTTCTGTCGTCGCAAGCAGCAAGTTTTCACTGGCTCCCATTGAAAACGACGCCGCGACCCGACACCAAAGGACACCTATGCACCCGGCTCCCCTGGCTGAGGTAACTTCAGCACTACGGTGCTCCTGTGGGTGTGGGCCCTAGAACTACTTACCCTGTAAGTGGCTTGCTTGTAGCTACCCTAGAAGTGCCCTAAAACTCCTATTTTCCCCGTGCGATTATCGCACTGGCTCGTACAGGGCTCGCGTCTGTGTTAGACACATCGCGTCCAACTCCCTTGTAACTCTATCAGTATCCGCGTCCTTCGACTCGTACTGACCGATCGGGTGTGTTCGTCTCGAACACGCCAGGGACCTGTAACATTGATAACTCAATCGCGTTCTCTCGCATAGACTTGTATAGGACTCGCACCAGTGTCTGAACACCGCGTCCGTCCCCTGTGGGTCTCCTACAACTACCTGGGGTGGTTCTCTGGGGTCCCTCGATTCTAAATGCTCTAGACCACGGTCTAGCCAAGATAAGATTGTGATATTTACTTGTGCTAACTTATTTTGATAAAACATTGACTTGTACATATGTTCCTGGCTTCTAATCTCATAAAGAGATTAGTAGAGAGTTGTTTATTAATAAATACATATATATTTGATATATATACCTGTGTGGTGTCTTTTCATTTGGTGATTCAAGAGATTGTGTGGTAAAACAAGCTGCTTTACATTCCTCCAAGACTTAGCCTGAAGGCTGCTCTCCACAGCTACCACTAGGATAGCTTTCTATAAAGGTTGTCTTAAACCTACCTACCATAAGAGTCGAATTGGACTGGTGCAAGGTGTGCACTTTAATTAGTGAACAGCATACACCAGGCCAACTTCTCACATGTGGCAAATGCAGAAAATGTATAATTATGCAAAAAACAGCGTGGCCAAACAGTCCCATTATTCCAGTGGGCCTGCTCATACCTCTGACTAGGTCCAGAATTGCTCCTCTGTGGTTGGAGAAGAGAAGTACAGAAAGGAGAAACAGAGGTGCAGAAAGAGGCTAGAGAACTGCAGAAAGAGGCAAGAGAGGTGTACAAAGAGACAAGAGAGGTGCAGAAAGAGGGAAGACGGGTGCAGAAAGAGGCAAGAGGGGTGCAGACAAACGGCAAAAGAAGTACAGAAAGCAGCAACCGAGGTGCAGAAAGAGGCAAGAGAACTGCAGAAGAAAGAGGCAAGAAAAGTGCAGAAAGAGGCAAGAGAAGTACAGAAAGCGGCAAGAGAATTGCAGAAAGAGGCAAGAGAAGTACAGAAAGAAGCAAGAGAAGTGCAGAAAGAAGCAGGAGGAGTGCAGAAAGAGGCAAGAGAAGTGCAGAAAGAGGTAAGAGAAGTGCAGAAAGAGGTAAGAGAAGTGCAGAAAGAGGCAAGTGAGGTACAGAAAGAGGCAAGTGACGTGCAGAAAGAGACAAGAGAGGAGCAGAAAGAAAAGAGTGAGGTGCAGAAAGAGGAATGTGTGGGGCAGAAAGAGGCAAGAAAGATACAGAAAGTGGCAAGAGAGTTGCAGAAAGACGGAAGAGAGGTGCAGAAAGAAGACGGTGAGGTGCAGAAAGAGGCAAGTGAGGAGCAGAAAGAAGAGAATAAGGTACAGAAAGAAGCAAGAGAAATGCAGAAAGAGGCAAGAGATGCACAGAAAGAACAAGAGAGATTTGTGCACCATTAGTACCAATTTAACACCCACATTTAGCAATAAGTAACAGGTGACCAGTCCAGCGTTGCAATGGGCCTTCCACCACGCTGTAACACGTGCCGCTACATTTTTGATAACATTTGAGCTGTTTGAGCTAGAAACAAGGTTTCTTTGTTCAAATCTGCAGATTATGCGACAGATGATGGATAATGTGGCAAATGCGGAAAATGTATAAATGTGCAAAAAACAGCGTGGCAAAACAGTCCCATAATTGCAGTGGGCCTGCTCAAACCTCTGACTAGGTCCAGAAGTTCTCCTCTGTGGTTGGAGAAGAGAAGTGCAGAAAGGAGCAACAAAGGTGCAGAAAGAGGCTAGAGAACTGCAGAAAGAGGCAAGAGAGGTGTACAAAGAGACAAGAGAGGTGCAGAAAGAGGGAATAAGGGTGCAGAAAGAGGCAAGATGGGTTCAGAAAAATGGCAAGAGAAGTGCAGAAAGGAGCAACGAAGGTGCAGAAAGAGGCAAGAGAACTGCAGAAGAAAGAGGCAAGAGAGGTGCAGAAAGAGGCAAGAAAGGTGCAGAAAGAGGGAAGAGAGTTGCAGAAAGCAGCAAGAGAGGTGCAGAAAGAGGCAAGAGAGGTGCAGAAAAAGGCAAGAGAAGTGAACAAAGAGGCAAGAGAGGTGCAGAAAGAACAGAGTGAGGTGCAGAAAGAGGCAAGTGAGGTGCAGAAAGAGGCAAGGGGGTACAGAAAGAGGCAAGAGAAGTACAGAAAGAAGCAAGAGAAGCGCATAAAGAGGCAAGAGAAGTGCAGAAAGAAGCAGGAGAAGCGCAGAAAGAAGCAAGAGAAGTGCAGAAAGAGGCAAAAGAGGTGCAGAAAGAGGCAATAGAGGTGGAGAAGGAGGCAAGAGAGGTACAGAAAGAGGGAAGAGGTATGCAGAAAGAGGCAAGAGGGGTGCCAAAAAAGCAAGAGAGGTACAGAAAGAAGCAAGAGAACTGCAGAAAGATCCAACAGAGGTGTAGAAAGATGCAAGAGGGGTGCAGAAAGATGGAAGAGAAGTGCAGAAAGAAGCAAGAGAGGTGCAGAAAGAGGCAAGAGAGGTGCAGAAAGAAGCAAGAGAACTGCAGAAAGAGGAAGAAAGGTACAGAAAGAGGCAAGACAGGTGCAGAAAGGCAAGAGAGGTGCAGAAAGAGACAAGAAAGGTGCAGAAAGAGGCAAGAGAAGTGCAGAAAGAAGCAAGAAAAGCGCAGAAAGAGGCAAGAAAAGTGCAGAAAGGAGCAAGAGAAGCACAGAAAGAGGCAAGAGAAGTGCAGATAAAGCAAGAGAAGTGCAGAAAGAAGCAAGAGAAGTACAGAAAGAAGCAAGAGAAGTGCAGAAAGAGGCAAGAGAAGTGCAGAAAGAGGCAAGTGAGGTGCAGAAAGAGGCAAAAGAGGTGGAGAAAGAGGCAAGAGAGGTGCAGAAAAGGGCATGAGGGGTGCAGAAAGATGCAAGAGAGGTGCAGAAAGAGGAAGAAAGGCGCAGAAAGAGGAAGAAAGGTGCAGAAAGAGGCAAGAGAGGTGCAGAAAGAGGCAAGAGGGGTAGAGAAAATGGCAAGTGAGGTGCAGAAAGAGGCAAGAGAAGTGGAGAACGAGGCAAGTGAGGTGCAGAAAAAGACAAGAGAGGTTCAGAAAGAGCCACGAGAAGTGCAGAAAGAAGCAAGAGAGGTGGAAAAAGAACCAACAGAGGTGCAGGAAGACGAAAGAGGGGTACAGAAAGAAGTAAGAGAACTGCAGAAAGAGGAAGAAAGGTGAAGAAAGAGGAAAGAGATATGCATAAAGAGGCACAAGAGGTGCAGAAAGAGGCAAGAGAGGTACAGAAAAAGGCAAGAGAAGTGCAGAAAGAAGCAAGAGAGATGCAGAAAGAAGTAAGAGAACTGCAGAAAGAGGAAGAAAGGTGAAGAAAGAGGCAAGAGATATGCATAAAGAGGCAAGAGAGGTGCAGAAAGAGGAAGAAAGGCGCTGAAAGAAGCAAGAGAAGTGCAGAAAGAGGCACAAGAAGTGCAGAAAGAGGCAAGAGAAGTGCAGAAAGAGGCAAGTGAGGTACAGAAAGAGGCAAGAGAGGTACAGAAAGAGGCAAGTGAGGTGCAGAAAGAGGCAAGAGAAGTAGAGAAAGAGGCAATACAGGTACAGATAGAGGCAAGAGAGGTACAGAAAGAGTTAAGAGTGGTGCAGATAGAAGAGAGTGAGGTGCAGAAAGAGACAAGAGAGGTACAGAAAGAGACACACGAGAAGTGCAGAAAGAGACAAGTGAGGTGCAGAAAGAAAACAATGAGGTGCAGAAAGAGTCAAGAGAAGTGCAGAAAGAGGCAAGAGAGGTGCAGAAAGAGGCAAGTGAGGTGCAGAAAGAAGAACATAGGTGCAGAAAGAGGAAGAAAGGTGCAGAAAGAGGAAGAAAGGCACTGAAAGAAGCAAGAGAAGTGGAGAAAGAAGCAAGAGATGTGCAGAAAGAGACAAGTGACGTGCAGAAAGAGGCAAGAGAGGTGCAGAAAAAGGCAAGAGAGGTACGGAAAGAGGCAAGAGAGGTGCAGAAAGAGGAAGAAAGGCACAGAAAGAGGAAGAAAGGTGCAGAAAGAGGCAAGAGAGGTGCAGAAAGAGGGGTAGTGAAAGAGGCAAGTGAGGTGCAGAAAGAGGCAAGAGAAGTGGAGAAAGAGGCAAGTGAGGTGTAGAAAGAGGAAGAAAGGCACAGAAAGAGACAACAGAGTTCCAGAAAGAGGCAAGATAAGTGCAGCAAGAGAGGTGCAGAAAGAGACAAGAGAGGTGCAGAAAGAGGGGTTCAGAAAGAGGGTACAGGGGTGCAGAAAGAGGCAAGAGGGGTGCAGAAAGAAGCAAAAGAGGTACAGAAAGAAGCAGGATAAATGCAGAAAGAACCAACAGAGGTGCAGAAAGAGGCAAGAGGGGTGCAGAAAGAGGCAAGAGAAGTGCAGAAAGAAGCAACAGAGGTGCAGAAAGAGGTAAGAGAATTGCAGAAAGAGGCAAGAGAGGTCCAGAAAGAGGCAAGAGAGGTGCAGAAAGAGGGAAGAGGGGTGCAGAGAGAGGCAAGTGGGGTGCAGAAAGAAGCAAGAGAGGTACAGAAAAAAGCAAGAGAAGTGCAGAAAGAACCAACAGAGGTACAGAAAGAGACAAGAGGGTTGCAGAAAGAGGCATGAGAAGTGCAGAAAGAAGCAACAGAGTTGCAGAAAGAGGCAAGAGAACTGCAGAAACCGGCAAGAGAGGTGCAGAAAGAGGCAAGAGAGGTGCAGAAAGAGGCAAGAGAAGTGCAGAAAGAGGCAAGTGAGGTACAGAAAGAGGCAAGAGAGGTATAGAAAGAGGGAAGGGAGGTGCAGAAAGAGGCAACTGAAGTAAGAAAGAGGCAAGACAGCTGCAGAAAGAAGAGAGTGAGGTGCAGAAAGAGACAAAAGAGATGCAGAAAGAGGCAAGAGAAGTGCAGAAAGAGCAAGAGAGGTGCAGAAAGATGCAAGAGAGGTGCAGAAAGAGGGTAGAGGGGTGCAGAAAGAGCCAAGAGGGGTGCAGAAAGAAGCGAAAGAGGTGCAGAAGAAGCAAGAGAAGTACAGAAAGAACCAACAGAGGTGCAGAAAGAGGCAAGAGGGGTGCAGAAAGAGGCAAGAGAATTGCAGAAAGAAGCAACAGAGGTGCAGAAAGAGGCAAGAGAACTGCAGAAAGCGGCAAGAGAGGTGCAGAAAAAGGCAAGCGAGGTATAGAAAGAGGGAAGAGGGGTGCAGAAAGAGGCACAATGGGTGCAGAAAAAAGCAAGAGGTACAGACAGAAGCAAGAGAGGTGCAGAAAGAACCAACAGAGTTGCAGAAAGAGGGAAGAGAGGTGCAGAAAGAGGCAAGTGAGGTACAGAAAGAGGCAAGAGAGGTACAGAAAGAGGGAAGAGAGGTGCAGAAAGAGGCAAGTGAAGTAGAGAAAGAGGCAATACAGGTGCAGAAAGAAGAGAGTGAGGTGCAGAAAGAGGCAAGTGAGGTGCAGATAGAGGCAAGAGAGGTACAGCAAGAGGCAAGAAAGGTACAGAAAGAACAGTGCGGTGCAGAAAGCGTCAAGTGAGGTGCAGAAAGAGACACGAGAAGTACAGAAAGAGGCAAGAGAAGTATAGAAAGAGGCGAGTGAGGTGCAGAAAGAGGTACATGAAGTGCAGAAAGAGGAAGAAAGGCACTGAAAGAAGCAAGAGAAGTGCAGAAAGAAGCAAGAGAAGTGCAGAAAGAGGCAAGTGAGGTGCAGAAAGAGGCAAAAGAGGTGGAGAAAGAGGCAAGAGAGGTGCAGAAAAGGGCATGAGGGGTGCAGACAGAGGCAAGAGATGTGCAGAAAGAGGAAGAAAGGTGCAGAAAGAGGAAGAAAGGTGCAGAAAGAGGCAAGAGAGGTGCAGAAAGAGGCAAGAGGGGTAGAGAAAGAGGCAAGTGAGGTGCAGAAAGAGGCAAGAGAAGTGGAGAAAGAGGCAAGTGAGGTGCAGAAAGAGACAAGAGATGTACAGAAAGAGCCACGAGAAGTGCAGAAAGAAGCAAGAGAGGTGGAAAAAGAACCAACAGAGGTGCAGGAAGACAAAAGAGGCTTTCAGAAAGAGGCAAGCGGGGTGCAGAAAGTAGGCCTGGGCGGTGAACTTTGCTCCGTTCGCAGAGTTTGCAGAGTTTTCTGCAGTCCGCACTCCGCAGAGCTCGCGGAGTGCAGAAAACTCCGCTTCGCGATGTGCAGCGGAGTTTTTGCCCTGCTCGCGAACGCGAACGGTAAGTTCGAGATCGCGAATGGTAAGTTCGCCAGCGCGAGCTGCCGCTCTGGTAGAATTTCTACCCGAGTGGCAGGAATACCAGCACAAACTGCAGTTCGCACTGCACTCCGCCACTCGCGGAACTTCGCTGAGTTTTTTGGTAACTTCGCGGAGTTTCGTGCAGCAAAACTCCGCGAACTACGCCCAGGCCTAGCAGAAAGAAGCAAGAGAGGTACAGAAAAAAGCAAGAGAAGTGCAGAAAGAAGCAACAGAGGTGCAGAAAGAGGCAAGTGGGATGCAGAAAGAGGCAAGAGAACTGCAGAAAGCGGTAAGAGAGGTGCAGAAAGAGGCAAGAGTGGTACAGAAAGAGGGAAGAGGGGTGCAGAAAGAGGCACGAGGGGTGCAGAAAGAAGCAAGAGGTGCAGAAAGAAGCAAGAGAGGTGCAGAAAGAACCAACAGAGTTCCAGATAGAGGCAAGAGAAGTGCAGAAAGAGGCAAGTGAGGTACAGAAAGAGGCAAAAGAAGAGTAGAAAGAGGGAAGGGAGGTGCAGAAAGAGGCAACTGAAGTAAGAAAGAGGCAAGACAGGTGCAGAAAGAAGAGAGTGAGGTGCAGAAAGAGGCAAGTGAGGTGCAGATAGAGGCAAGAGAGGTACAGAAAGAGGCAAGAGAGGTACAGAAAGAGGCAAGAGAGGTGCAGAAAGAAGAGAGTGCAGTGCAGAAACACCAAGTGAGGTACAGAAAGAGACAAGAAAAGTGCAGAAAGAGGTAAGAGAAGTGCAGAAAGAGGCAAGTGAGGTGCAGAAAGAAAACAGTGAGGTGCAGGAAGAGGCAAGTGAGGTGCAGAAAGAGGCAAGAGAAGTGCAGAAAGAGGCAAGAGAGGTGCAGAAAGAGGTACGTCAAGTGCAGAAAGAGGAAGAAAGGTACAGAAAGAGGAAGAAAGGCGCTGAAAGAAGCAAGAGAAGTGCAGAAAGAAGCAAGAGAAGTGCAGAAAGAGGTAAGTGAGGTGCAGAAAGAGGCAAAAGAGGTGGAGAAAGAGGCAAGAGAGGTGCAGAAAAAGGCAAGAGAAGTGAACAAAGAGGCAAGAGAGGTGCAGAAAGAACAGAGTGAGGTGCAGAAAGAGGCAAGTGAGGTGCAGAAAGAGGCAAGGGGGTACAGAAAGAGGCAAGAGAAGTACAGAAAGAAGCAAGAGAAGCGCAGAAAGAGGCAAGAGAAGTGCAGAAAGAAGTAAGAGAAGTGAAGAAAGAAGCAAGAGAAGTGCAGCAAGAGGCAAGAGAGGTGCAGAAAGAGGCAATAGAGGTGGAGAAGGAGGCAAGAGAGGTACAGAAAGAGGGAAGAGGTATGCAGAAAGAGGCAAGAGGGGTGCCAAAAAAGCAAGAGAGGTACAGAAAGAAGCAAGAGAACTGCAGAAAGATCCAACAGAGGTGTAGAAAGATGCAAGAGGGGTGCAGAAAGATGGAAGAGAAGTGCAGAAAGAAGCAAGAGAGGTGCAGAAAGAGGCAAGAGAGGTGCAGAAAGAAGCAAGAGAACTGCAGAAAGAGGAAGAAAGGTACAGAAAGAGGCAAGACAGGTGCAGAAAGGCAAGAGAGGTGCAGAAAGAGACAAGAAAGGTGCAGAAAGAGGCAAGAGAAGTGCAGAAAGAAGCAAGAAAAGCGCAGAAAGAGGCAAGAAAAGTGCAGAAAGGAGCAAGAGAAGCACAGAAAGAGGCAAGAGAAGTGCAGATAAAGCAAGAGAAGTGCAGAAAGAAGCAAGAGAAGTACAGAAAGAAGCAAGAGAAGTGCAGAAAGAGGCAAGAGAAGTGCAGAAAGAGGCAAGTGAGGTGCAGAAAGAGGCAAAAGAGGTGGAGAAAGAGGCAAGAGAGGTGCAGAAAAGGGCACGAGGGGTGCAGAAAGATGCAAGAGAGGTGCAGAAAGAGGAAGAAAGGCGCAGAAAGAGGAAGAAAGGTGCAGAAAGAGGCAAGAGAGGTGCAGAAAGAGGCAAGAGGGGTAGAGAAAATGGCAAGTGAGGTGCAGAAAGAGGCAAGAGAAGTGGAGAACGAGGCAAGTGAGGTGCAGAAAAAGACAAGAGAGGTACAGAAAGAGCCACGAGAAGTGCAGAAAGAAGCAAGAGAGGTGAAAAAGAACCAACAGAGGTGCAGGAAGACGAAAGAGGGGTACAGAAAGAAGTAAGAGAACTGCAGAAAGAGGAAGAAAGGTGAAGAAAGAGGAAAAGAGATATGCATAAAGAGGCACAAGAGGTGCAGAAAGAGGCAAGAGAGGTACAGAAAAAGGCAAGAGAAGTGCAGAAAGAAGCAAGAGAGATGCAGAAAGAAGTAAGAGAACTGCAGAAAGAGGAAGAAAGGTGAAGAAAGAGGCAAGAGATATGCATAAAGAGGCAAGAGAGGTGCAGAAAGAGGAAGAAAGGCGCTGAAAGAAGCAAGAGAAGTGCAGAAAGAGGCACAAGAAGTGCAGAAAGAGGCAATAGAAGTGCAGAAAGAGTCAAGAGAAGTGCAGAAAGAGGCAAGTGAGGTACAGAAAGAGGCAAGAGAGGTACAGAAAGAGGCAAGTGAGGTGCAGAAAGAGGCAAGAGAAGTAGAGAAAGAGGCAATACAGGTACAGATTGAGGCAAGAGAGGTACAGAAAGAGTTGAGAGTGGTGCAGATAGAAGAGAGCGAGGTGCAGAAAGAGACAAGAGAGGTACAGAAAGAGACACACGAGAAGTGCAGAAAGAGACAAGTGAGGTGCATAAAGAAAACAATGAGGTGCAGAAAGAGTCAAGAGAAGTGCAGAAAGATGCAAGAGAGGTGCAGAAAGAGGCAAGTGAGGTGCAGAAAGAAGAACATAGGTGCAGAAAGAGGAAGAAAGGTGCAGAAAGAGGAAGAAAGGCGCTGAAAGAAGCAAGAGAAGTGGAGAAAGAAGCAAGAGATGTGCAGAAAGAGACAAGTGACGTGCAGAAAGAGGCAAGAGAGGTGCAGAAAAAGGCAAGAGAGGTACGGAAAGAGGCAAGAGAGGTGCAGAAAGAGGAAGAAAGGCACAGAAAGAGGAAGAAAGGTGCAGAAAGAGGCAAGAGAGGTGCAGAAAGAGGGGTAGAGAAAGAGGCAAGTGAGGTGCAGAAAGAGGCAAGAGAAGTGGAGAAAGAGGCAAGTGAGGTGCAGAAAGAGGAAGAAAGGCACAGAAAGAGACAACAGAGTTCCAGAAAGAGGCAAGATAAGTGCAGCAAGAGAGGTGCAGAAAGAGGCAAGAGAGGTGCAGAAAGAGGGGTTCAGAAAGAGGGTACAGGGGTGCAGAAAGAGGCAAGAGGGGTACAGAAAGAAGCAAAAGAGGTACAGAAAGAAGCAGGATAAATGCAGAAAGAACCAACAGAGGTGCAGAAAGAGGCAAGAGGGTGCAGAAAGAGGCAAGAGAAGTGCAGAAAGAAGCAACAGAGGTGCAGAAAGAGGTAAGAGAATTGCAGAAAGAGGCAAGAGAGGTCCAGAAAGAGGCAAGAGAGGTGCAGAAAGAGGGAAGAGGGGTGCAGAGAGAGGGCAAGTGGGGTGCAGAAAGAAGCAAGAGAGGTACAGAAAAAAGCAAGACAAGTGCAGAAAGAACCAACAGAGGTACAGAAAGAGACAAAAGGGTTGCAGAAAGAGGCATGAGAAGTGCAGAAAGAAGCAACAGAGTTGCAGAAAGAGGCAAGAGAACTGCAGAAACCGGCAAGAGAGGTGCAGAAAGAGGCAAGAGAGGTGCAGAAAGAGGCAAGAGAAGTGCAGAAAGAGGCAAGTGAGGTACAGAAAGAGGCAAGAGAGGTATAGAAAGAGGGAAGGGAGGTGCAGAAAGAGGCAACTGAAGTAAGAAAGAGGCAAGACAGCTGCAGAAAGAAGAGAGTGAGGTGCAGAAAGAGACAAAAGAGATGCAGAAAGAGGCAAGAGAAGTGCAGAAAGAGCAAGAGAGGTGCAGAAAGATGCAAGAGAGGTGCAGAAAGAGGGATTCAGAAAGAGGGTAGAGGGGTGCAGAAAGAGCCAAGAGGGGTGCAGAAAGAAGCGAAAGAGGTGCAGAAGAAGCAAGAGAAGTACAGAAAGAACCAACAGAGGTGCAGAAAGAGGCAAGAGGGGTGCAGAAAGAGGCAAGAGAATTGCAGAAAGAAGCAACAGAGGTGCAGAAAGAGGCAAGAGAACTGCAGAAAGCGGCAAGAGAGGTGCAGAAAAAGGCAAGCGAGGTATAGAAAGAGGGAAGAGGGGTGCAGAAAGAGGCACAATGGGTGCAGAAAGAAGCAAGAGGTACAGACAGAAGCAAGAGAGGTGCAGAAAGAACCAACAGAGTTGCAGAAAGAGGGAAGAGAGGTGCAGAAAGAGGCAAGTGAGGTACAGAAAGAGGCAAGAGAGGTACAGAAAGAGGGAAGAGAGGTGCAGAAAGAGGCAAGTGAAGTAGAGAAAGAGGCAATACAGGTGCAGAAAGAAGAGAGTGAGGTGCAGGAAGAGGCAAGTGAGGTGCAGATAGAGGCAAGAGAGGTACAGCAAGAGGCAAGAAAGGTACAGAAAGAAGAGTGCGGTGCAGAAAGCGTCAAGTGAGGTGCAGAAAGAGACACGAGAAGTACAGAAAGAGGCAAGAGAAGTGTAGAAAGAGGCGAGTGAGGTGCAGAAAGAGGTACATGAAGTGCAGAAAGAGGAAGAAAAGTGCAGAGAGAGGAAGAAAGGTACAGAAAGAGGAAGAAAGGCACTGAAAGAAGCAAGAGAAGTGCAGAAAGAAGCAAGAGAAGTGCAGAAAGAGGCAAGTGAGGTGCAGAAAGAGGCAAAAGAGGTGGAGAAAGAGGCAAGAGAGGTGCAGAAAAGGGCATGAGGGGTGCAGACAGAGGCAAGAGATGTGCAGAAAGAGGAAGAAAGGTGCAGAAAGAGGAAGAAAGGTGCAGAAAGAGGCAAGAGAGGTGCAGAAAGAGGCAAGAGGGGTAGAGAAAGAGGCAAGTGAGGTGCAGAAAGAGGCAAGAGAAGTGGAGAAAGAGGCAAGTGAGGTGCAGAAAAAGACAAGAGAGGTACAGAAAGAGCCACGAGAAGTGCAGAAAGAAGCAAGAGAGGTGGAAAAAGAACCAACAGAGGTGCAGGAAGACGAAAGAGGGGTACAGAAAGAAGTAAGAGAACTGCAGAAAGAGGAAGAAAGGTGAAGAAAGAGGCAAGAGAGATGCATAAAGAGGCAAGAGAGGTGCAGAAAGAGGAAGAAAGGCGCTGAAAGAAGCAAGAGAAGTGTAGAAAGAGGCACAAGAGGTGCAGAAAGAGGCAAGAGAGGTGCAGAAAGAGGCAAGAGAAGTGCAGAAAGAAGCAAGAGAAGTGCAGAAAGAAGCAAGAGAGATGCAGAAAGAAGTCAGAGAACTGCAGAAAAAGGAAGAAAGGTGAAGAAAGAGGCAAGAGATATGCATAAAGAGGCAAGAGAGGTACAGAAAGAGGAAGAAAGGCGCTGAAAGAAGCAAGAGAAGTGCAGAAAGAGGCACAAGAGGTGCAGAAAGAGGCAAGAGAAGTGCAGAAAGAGGCAAGTGAGGTACAGAAAGAGGCAAAAGAAGAGTAGAAAGAGGGAAGGGAGGTGCAGAAAGAGGCAACTGAAGTAAGAAAGAGGCAAGACAGGTGTAGAAAGAAGAGAGTGAGGTGCAGAAAGAGGCAAGTGAGGTGCAGATAGAGGCAAGAGAGGTACAGAAAGAGGCAAGAGAGGTACAGAAAGAGGCAAGAGAGGTGCAGAAAGAAGAGAGTGCAGTGCAGAAACACCAAGTGAGGTACAGAAAGAGACAAGAAAAGTGCAGAAAGAGGTAAGAGAAGTGCAGAAAGAGGCAAGTGAGGTGCAGAAAGAAAACAGTGAGGTGCAGGAAGAGGCAAGTGAGGTGCAGAAAGAGGCAAGAGAAGTGCAGAAAGAGGCAAGAGAGGTGCAGAAAGAGGTACGTCAAGTGCAGAAAGAGGAAGAAAGGTACAGAAAGAGGAAGAAAGGCGCTGAAAGAAGCAAGAGAAGTGCAGAAAGAAGCAAGAGAAGTGCAGAAAGAGGTAAGTGAGGTGCAGAAAGAGGCAAAAGAGGTGGAGAAAGAGGCAAGAGAGGTGCAGAAAAGGGCATGAGGGTTGCAGAAAGACGCAAGAGAGGTGCAGAAAGAGGAAGAAAGGTGCAGAAAGAGGAAGAAAGGTGCAGAAAGAGGCAAGAGAGGTGCAGAAAGAGGCAAGAGGGGTAGAGAAAGAGACAAGTGAGGTGCAGAAAGAGGCAAGAGAAGTGGAGAAAGAGGCAAGTGAGGTGCAGAAAGAGACAAGAGAGGTACAGAAAGAGCCACGAGAAGTGCAGAAAGAAGCAAGAGAGGTGGAAAAAGAACCAACAGAGGTGCAGGAAGACGAAAGAGGGGTACAGAAAGAAGTAAGAGAACTGCAGAAAGAGGAAGAAAGGTGAAGAAAGAGGCAAGAGAGATGCATAAAGAGGCAAGAGAGGTGCAGAAAGAGGAAGAAAGGCGCTGAAAGAAGCAAGAGAAGTGTAGAAAGAGGCACAAGAGGTGCAGAAAGAGGCAAGAGAGGTGCAGAAAGAGGCAAGAGAAGTGCAGAAAGAAGCAAGAGAAGTGCAGAAAGAAGCAAGAGAGATGCAGAAAGAAGTCAGAGAACTGCAGAAAAAGGAAGAAAGGTGAAGAAAGAGGCAAGAGATATGCATAAAGAGGCAAGAGAGGTACAGAAAGAGGAAGAAAGGCGCTGAAAGAAGCAAGAGAAGTGCAGAAAGAGGCACAAGAGGTGCAGAAAGAGGCAAGAGAAGTGCAGAAAGAGGCAAGAGAAGTGCAGATAGAGGCAAGTGAGGTACAGAAAGAGGCAATAGAGGTACAGAAAGAGGCAAGTGAGGTGCAGAAAGAGGCAAGAGAAGTGGAGAAAGAGGCAAGACAGGTACAGATAGAGGCAAGAGAGGTACAGAAAGAGTTAAGAGTGGTGCAGATAGAAGAGAGCGAGGTGCATAAAGAGACAAGAGAGGTACAGAAAGAGCCACGAGAAGTGCAGAAAGAGACAAGTGAGGTGCAGAAAAAAAACAGTGAGGTGCAGAAAGAGGCAAGAGAAGTGCAGAAAGAGGCAAGAGAGGTGCAGAAAGAGGTAAGTGAGGTGCAGAAAGAAGAACAAAGGTGCAGAAAGAGGAAGAAAGGTGCACAAAGAGGAAGAAAGGCGCTGAAAGAAGCAAGAGAAGCGGAGAAAGAAGCAAGAGATGTGCAGAAAGAGACAAGTGACGTGCAGAAAGAGGCAAGAGAGGTGCAGAAAAAGGCAAGAGAGGTACGGAAAGAGGCAAGAGAGATGCAGAAAGAGGAAGAAAGGCACAGAAAGAGGAAGAAAGGTGCAGAAAGAGGCAAGAGAGGTGCAGAAAGAGGAAAGAGGGGTAGAAAAAGAGGCAAGTGAGGTGCAGAAAGAGGCAAGAGAAGTGGAGAAAGAGGCAAGTGAGGTGCAGACAGAGACAAGAGAGGTACAGAAAGAGGAAGAAAGGCACAGAAAGAGACAACAGAGGTGCAGAAAGAGGCAAGATAAGTGCAGCAAGAGAGGTGCAGAAAGAGGCAAGAGAGGTGCAGAAAGAGGCGTTCAGAAAGAGGGTAGAGGGGTGCAGAAAGAGGCAAGAGGGGTGCAGAAAGAAGCAAAAGAGGTACAGAAAGAAGCAGGATAAATGCAGAAAGAACCAACAGAGGTGCAGAAAGAGGCAAGAGGGGTGCAGAAAGAGGCAAGAGAAGTGCAGAAAGAAGCAACAGAGGTGCAAAAAGAGGCAAGAGAAGTGCAGAAAGAGGTGAGTGAGGTGCAGAAAGAAAACAGTGAGGTGCAGGAAGAGGCAAGTGGGGTGCAGAAAGAGGCAAGAGAAGTTCAGAAAGAGGCAAGAGAGGTGCAGAAAGAGGTACGTCAAGTGCAGAAAGAGGAAGAAAGGTACAGAAAGAGGAAGAAAGACGCTGAAAGAAGCAAGAGAAGTGCAGAAAGAAGCAAGAGAAGTGCAGACAGAGGCAAGTGAGGTGCAGAAAGAGGCAAAAGAGGTGGAGAAAGAGGCAAGAGAGGTGCAGAAAAGGGAATGAGGGGTGCAGAAAGACGCAAGAGAGGTGCAGAAAGAGGAAGAAAGGTGCAGAAAGAAGAAGAAAGGTGCAGAAAGAGGCAAGAGAGGTGCAGAAAGAGGCAAGAGGGGTAGAGAAAGAGGCAAGTGAGGTGCAGAAAGAGGCAAGAGAAGTGGAGAAAGAGGCAAGTGAGGTACAGAAAGAGCCACGAGAAGTGCAGAAAGAAGCAAGAGAGGTGGAAAAAGAACCAACAGAGGTGCAGAAAGAAGTAAGAGAACTGCAGAAAGAGGAAGAAAGGTGACGAAAGAGGCAAGAGAGATACATAAAGAGGCAAGAGAGGTGCAGAAAGTAGAAGAAAGGCGCTGAAAGAAGCAAGAGAAGTGTAGAAAGAGACACAAGAGGTGCAGAAAGAGGCAAGAGAGGTGCAGAAAGAGGCAAGAGAAGTGCAGAAAGAAGCAAGAGAAGTGCAGAAAGAAGCAAGAGAGATGCAGAAAGAAGTAAGAGAACTGCAGAAAGATAAAGAAAGGTGAAGAAAGAGGCAAGAGATATGCATAAAGAGGCAAGAGAGGTGCAGAAAGAGGAAGAAAGGCGCTGAAAGAAGCAAGAGAAGTGCATAAAGAGGCACAAGAGGTGCAGAACGAGGCAAGAGAAGTGCAGAAAGAGGCAAGAGAAGTGCAGAAAGAGGCAAGTGAGGTACAGAAAGAGGCAAGAGAGGTACAGAAAGAGGCAAGTGAGGTGCAGAAAGAGGCAAGAAAAGTGGAGAAAGAGGCAAGACAGGTACAGATAGAGGCAAGAGAGGTACAGAAAGAGTTAAGAGTGGTGCAGATAGAAGAGAGCGAGGTGCAGAAAGAGACAAGAGAGGTACAGAGAGAGCCACGAGAAGTGCAGAAAGAGACAAGTGAGGTGCAGAAAGAAAACAGTGAGGTGCAGAAAGAGGCAAGAGAAGTGCAGAAAGAGGCAAGAGAGGTGCAGAAAGAGGCAAGTGAGGTGCAGAAAGAAGAACAAAGGTGCAGAAAGAGGAAGAAAGGTTCAGAAAGAGGAAGAAAGGTGCTGAAAGAAGCAAGAGAAGTGGAGAAAGAAGCAAGAGATGTGCAGAAAGAGACAAGTGACGTGCAGAAAGAGGCAAGAGAGGTGCAGAAAAAGGCAAGAGAGGTACAGAAAGAGGCAAGAGAGGTGCAGAAAGAGGAAGAAAGGCACAGAAAGAGACAACAGAGGTGCAGAAAGAGGCACGAGAAGTGCATAAAGGAGCAACAGAGTTCTAGAAAGAGGCAAGATAAGTGCAGCAAGAGAGGTACAGAAAGAGGCAAGAGAGGTGCAGAAAGAGGGGTTCAGAAAGAGGGTAGAGGGGTGCAGAAAGAGGCAAGAGGGTTGCAGAAAGAAGCAAAAGAGGTACAGAAAGAAGCAGGATAAATGCAGAAAGAACCAACAGAGGTACAGAAAGAGGCAAGAGAAGTGCAGAAAGAAGCAACAGAGGTGCAGAAAGAGGTAAGAGAATTGCAGAAAGAGGTAAGAGAGGTCCAGAAAGAGGCAAGAGAGGTGCAGAAAGAGGGAAGAGGGGTGCAGAGAGAGGCAAGCAGGGTGCAGAAAGAAGCAAGAGAGGTACGGAAAAAAGCAAGAGAAGTGCAGAAAGAACCAACAGAGGTACAGAAAGAGATAAGAGGGTTGCAGAAAGAGGCATGAGAAGTGCAGAAAGAAGCAACAGAGTTGCAGAAAGCGGCAAGAGAACTGCAGAAACCGGCAAGAGAGGTGCAGAAAGAGGCAAGAGAGGTACAGAAAGAGGGAAGAGAGGTGCAGAAAGAGGCAAGAGAGGTGCAGAAAGAGGCAAGAGAAGTGCAGAAAGAGGCAAGTGAGGTACAGAAAGAGGGAAGGGAGGTGCAGAAAGAGGCAGCTGAAGTAAGAAAGAGGCACGACAGGTACAGAAAGAAGAGAGTGAGGTGCAGAAAGAGACAAAAGACATGCAGAAAGAGGCAAGAGAAGTGCAGAAAGAGCAAGAGAGGTGCAGAAAGATGCAAGAGAGGTGCAGAAAGAGGGGTTCAGAAAGAGGGTAGAGGGGTGCAGAAAGAGGCAATAGGGGTGCAGAAAGAAGCAAAAGAGGTGCAGAACGAAGCAAGAGAAGTTCAGAAAGAACCAACAGAGGTGCAGAAAGAGGCAAGAGGGGTGCAGAAAGTGGCAATAGAAGTGCAGAAAGAAGCAACAGAGCTGCAGAAAGAGGCAAGAGAACTGCAGAAAGCGGCAAGAGAGGTGCATAAAAAGGTAAGAGAGGTACAGAAAGAGGGAAGAGGGGTGCAGAAAGAGGCATGAGGGGTGCATAAAGAAGCAAGAGGTACAGAAAGAAGCAAGAGAGATGCAGAAAGAACCAACAGAGTTGCGGAAAGAGGAAAGAGAGGTGCAGAAAGAGGCAAGTGAGGTACAGAAAGAGGCAAGAGAGGTACAGAAAGAGGCAAGAGAGGTGCAGAAAGAGGCAAGTGAAGTAGAGAAAGAGGCAATACAGGTGCAGAAAGAAGAGAGTGAGGTGCAGAAAGAGGCAAGTGAGGTGCAGATAGAGGCAAGAGAGGTACTGCAAGAGGCAAGAGAGGTGCAGAAAGAAGAGAGTGCGATGCAGAAAGTGCCAAGTGAAGTGCAGAAAGAGACACGAGAAGTACAGAAAGAGGCAAGAGAAGTGCAGAAAGAGGCGAGTGAGGTGCAGAAAGAGGTACGTGAAGTGCAGAAAGAGGAAGAAAGGTACAGAAAGAGGAAGAAAGGCACTGAAAGAAGCAAGAGAAGTGCAGAAAGAGGCGAGTGAGGTGCAGAAAGAGGTACGTGAAGTGCAGAAAGAGGAAGAATGGTGTAGAAAGAGGAAGAAAGGTGCAGAAAGAGGCAAGAGAGGTGCAGAAAGAGGCAAGAGGGGTAGAGAAAGATGCAAGTGATGTGCAGAAAGAGGCAAGAGAAGTGGAGAAAGAGGCAAGTGAGGTGCAGAAAGAGACAAGAGAGGTACAGAAAGAGCCACGAGAAGTGCAGAAAAAAGCTAGAGAGGTGGAAAAAGAACCAACAGAGGTGCAGGAAGACGAAAGAGGGGTGCAGAGAAAGGGGAGAGAAGTGCAGAACGAAGCAATAGAGGTACAGAAAGAGGCAAGAGAGATGCAGAAAGAAGTAAGAGAACTGCAGAAAGAGGAAGAAAGGTGAAGAAAGAGGCAAGAGAGATGCATAAAGAGGCAATAGAGGTGCAGAAAGAGGAAGAAAGGTGCTGAAAGAAGCAAGAGAAGTTAAGAAAGAAGCAAAAGAGGTACAGAAAGAAGCAGGATAAGTGCAGAAAGAACCAACAGAGGTGCAGAAAGAGGCAAGAGGGGTGCAGAAAGAGACAAGAGAAGTGCAGAAAGAAGCAACAGAGGTGCCAAAAGAGGTAAGAGAATTGCAGAAAGAGGCAAGAGAGGTCCAGAAAGAGGCAAGAGAGGTGCAGAAAGAGGGAAAAGGGGTGCAGAAAGAGGCAAGAGAAGTGCTGAAAGAGGCAAGTGAGGTACAGAAAGAGGCAATAGAGGTACAGAAAGAGGGAAGGGAGATGCAGAAAGAGGCAACTGAAGTAAGAAAGAGGCAAGACAGGTGCAGAAAGAAGAGAGTGAGGTGCATAAAGAGACAAAAGAGATGCAGAAAGAGGCAAGAGAAGTGCAGAAAGAGCAAGAGAGGTGCAGAAAGATGCAAGAGAGGTGCAGAAAGAGGGGTTCAGAAAGAGGGTAGAGGGGTGCAGAAAGAGGCAAGAGGGGTGCAGAAAGAAGCAAAAGAGGTGCAGAAGAAGCAAGAGAAGTACAGAAAGAACCAACAGAGGTGCAGAAAGAGGCAAGAGGGGTGCAGAAAGAGGCAAGAGAATTGCAGAAAGAAGCAACAGAGGTGCAGAAAGAGGCAAGAGAGCTGCAGAAAGCGGCAAGAGAGGTGCAGAAAGAGGCAAGAGAGGTACAGAAAGAGGGAAGAGTGGTGCAGAAAGAGGCACGAGGGGTGCAGAAAGAAGCAAGAGGTATAGAAAGAAGCAAGAGAGGTGCAGAAAGAACCAACAGAGTTGCAGAAAGAGGGAAGAGAGGTGCAGAAAGAGGCAAGCGAGGTACAGAAAGAGGCAAGAGAGGTACAGAAAGAGGGAAGAGAGGTGCAGAAAGAGGCAAGTAAAGTAGAGAAAGAGGCAATACAGGTACAGAAAGAAGAGAGTGAGGTGCAGAAAGCGGCAAGTGAGGTGCAGATAGAGGCAAGAGAGGTACAGCAAGAGGCAAGAGAGGTGCAGAAAGAAGAGAGTGCGGTGCAGAAAGCGCCAAGTGAGGTGCAGAAAGAGACAGGAGAAGTACAGAAAGAGGCAAGAGAAGTGCAGAAAGAGGCGAGTGACGTGCAGAAAGAGGTACGTGAAGTGCAGAAAGAGGAAGAAAGGTACAGAAAGAGGAAGAAAGGTGCTGAAAGAAGCAAGAGAAGTGCAGAAAGAAGCATGAGAAGTGCAGAAAGAGGCAAGTGAGGTGCAGAAAGAGGCAAAAGAGGTGGAGAAAGAGGCCAGAGAGGTGCAGAAAAGGGCATGAGTGGTGCAGAAAGAGGCAAGAGAGGTGCAGAAAGAGGAAGAAAGGCACAGAAAGAGGAAGAAAGGTGCAGAAAGAGGCAAGAGAGGTGCAGAAAGAGGCAAGAGGGGTAGAGAAAGAGGCAAGTGAGGTGCAGAAAGAGGCAAGAGAAGTGGAGAAAGAGGCAAGTGAGGTGCAGAAAGAGACAAGAGAGGTGCAGAAAAAGCCACGAGAAGTGCGGAAAGAAGCAAGCGAGGTGGAAAAAGAACCAACAGAGGTGCAGGAAGACGAAAGAGGGGTGCAGAAAAAGGGGAGAGAAGTGCAGAAAGAAGCAATAGAGGTGCAGAAAGAGGCAAGAGAGATGCAGAAAGAAGTAAGAGAACTGCAGAAAAGAGGAAGAAAGGTGAAGAAAGAGGCAAGAGAGATGCAGAAAGAGGCAAGAGAGGTGCAGAAAGAGGAAGAAAGGTGCTGAAAGAAGCAAGAGAAGTGCAGAAAGAGGCACAAGAGGTGCAGAAAGAGGCAAGAGAGGTGCAGAAAGAGGCAAGAGAAGTGCAGAAAGAAGCAAGAGAAGTGCAGAAAGAAGCAAGAGAGATGCAGAAAGAAGTAAGAGAACTGCAGAAAGAGGAAGAAAGGTGAAGAAAGAGGCAAGAGAGATGCATAAAGAGGCAAGAGAGGTGCAGAAAGAGGAAGAAATGTACAGAAAGAGACAACAGAGGTGCAGAAAGAGGCACGAGAATTGCAGCAAGAGAGGTGCAGAAAGAGGCAAGAGAGGTACAGAAAGAAGCAGGATAAGTGCAGAAAGAACCAACAGAGGTGCAGAAAGAAGCAACAGAGGTGCAGAAAGAGGGAAGAGGGGTGCAGAAAGAGGCAAGCAGGGTGCAGAAAGAAGCAAGAGAGGTACAGAAAAAAGCAAGAGAAGTGCAGAAAGAACCAACAGAGGTACAGAAAGAGGCAAGAGGGGTGCAGAAAGAGGCAAAAGAGGTGCAGAAGAAGCAAGAGAAGTACAGAAAGAACCAACAGAGGTGCAGAAAGAGGCAAGAGGGGTGCAGAAAGAGGCAAGAGAATTGCAGAAAGAAGCAACAGAGGTGCAGAAAGAGGCAAGAGAGCTGCAGAAAGCGGCAAGAGAGGTGCAGAAAGAGGCAAGAGAGGTACAGAAAGAGGGAAGAGTGGTGCAGAAAGAGGCACGAGGGGTGCAGAAAGAAGCAAGAGGTATAGAAAGAAGCAAGAGAGGTGCAGAAAGAACCAACAGAGTTGCAGAAAGAGGGAAGAGAGGTGCAGAAAGAGGCAAGCGAGGTACAGAAAGAGGCAAGAGAGGTACAGAAAGAGGGAAGAGAGGTGCAGAAAGAGGCAAGTAAAGTAGAGAAAGAGGCAATACAGGTACAGAAAGAAGAGAGTGAGGTGCAGAAAGCGGCAAGTGAGGTGCAGATAGAGGCAAGAGAGGTACAGCAAGAGGCAAGAGAGGTGCAGAAAGAAGAGAGTGCGGTGCAGAAAGCGCCAAGTGAGGTGCAGAAAGAGACAGGAGAAGTACAGAAAGAGGCAAGAGAAGTGCAGAAAGAGGCGAGTGACGTGCAGAAAGAGGTACGTGAAGTGCAGAAAGAGGAAGAAAGGTACAGAAAGAGGAAGAAAGGTGCTGAAAGAAGCAAGAGAAGTGCAGAAAGAAGCATGAGAAGTGCAGAAAGAGGCAAGTGAGGTGCAGAAAGAGGCAAAAGAGGTGGAGAAAGAGGCCAGAGAGGTGCAGAAAAGGGCATAGAGTGGTGCAGAAAGAGGCAAGAGAGGTGCAGAAAGAGGAAGAAAGGCACAGAAAGAGGAAGAAAGGTGCAGAAAGAGGCAAGAGAGGTGCAGAAAGAGGCAAGAGGGGTAGAGAAAGAGGCAAGTGAGGTGCAGAAAGAGGCAAGAGAAGTGGAGAAAGAGGCAAGTGAGGTGCAGAAAGAGACAAGAGAGGTGCAGAAAAAGCCACGAGAAGTGCGGAAAGAAGCAAGCGAGGTGGAAAAAGAACCAACAGAGGTGCAGGAAGACGAAAGAGGGGTGCAGAAAAAGGGGAGAGAAGTGCAGAAAGAAGCAATAGAGGTGCAGAAAGAGGCAAGAGAGATGCAGAAAGAAGTAAGAGAACTGCAGAAAGAGGAAGAAAGGTGAAGAAAGAGGCAAGAGAGATGCAGAAAGAGGCAAGAGAGGTGCAGAAAGAGGAAGAAAGGTGCTGAAAGAAGCAAGAGAAGTGCAGAAAGAGGCACAAGAGGTGCAGAAAGAGGCAAGAGAGGTGCAGAAAGAGGCAAGAGAAGTGCAGAAAGAAGCAAGAGAAGTGCAGAAAGAAGCAAGAGAGATGCAGAAAGAAGTAAGAGAACTGCAGAAAGAGGAAGAAAGGTGAAGAAAGAGGCAAGAGAGATGCATAAAGAGGCAAGAGAGGTGCAGAAAGAGGAAGAAATGTACAGAAAGAGACAACAGAGGTGCAGAAAGAGGCACGAGAATTGCAGCAAGAGAGGTGCAGAAAGAGGCAAGAGAGGTACAGAAAGAAGCAGGATAAGTGCAGAAAGAACCAACAGAGGTGCAGAAAGAAGCAACAGAGGTGCAGAAAGAGGGAAGAGGGGTGCAGAAAGAGGCAAGCAGGGTGCAGAAAGAAGCAAGAGAGGTACAGAAAAAAGCAAGAGAAGTGCAGAAAGAACCAACAGAGGTACAGAAAGAGGCAAGAGGGGTGCAGAAAGAGGCATGAGAAGTGCAGAAAGAAGCAACAGAGTTGCAGAAAGAGGCAAGAGAGGTGCAGAAAGAGGCAAGAGAGGTACAGAAAGAGGGAAGAGAGGTGCAGAAAGAGGCAAGAGAAGTGCAGAAAGAGGCAAGAGAAGTGCAGAAAGAGGCAAGTGAAGTAGAGAAAGAGGCAATACAGGTGCAGAAAGAAGAGAGTGAGGTGCAGAAAGAGGCAAGTGAGTTGCAGATAGAGGCAAGAGAGGTACTGCAAGAGGCAAGAGAGGTGCAGAAAGAAGAGAGTACGATGCAGAAAGTGCCAAGTGAAGTGCAGAAAGAGACACGAGAAGTACAGAAAGAGGCAAGAGAAGTGCAGAAAGAGGCGAGTGAGGTGCAGAAAGAGGTACGTGAAGTGCAGAAAGAGGAAGAAAGGTACAGAAAGAGGAAGAAAGGCACTGAAAGAAGCAAGAGAAGTGCAGAAAGAGGCGAGTGAGGTGCAGAAAGAGGTACGTGAAGTGCAGAAAGAGGAAGAAAGGTGTAGAAAGAGGAAGAAAGGTGCAGAAAGAGGCAAGAGAGGTGCAGAAAGAGGCAAGAGGGGTAGAGAAAGATGCAAGTGATGTGCAGAAAGAGGCAAGAGAAGTGGAGAAAGAGGCAAGTGAGGTGCAGAAAGAGACAAGAGAGGTACAGAAAGAGCCACGAGAAGTGCAGAAAAAAGCTAGAGAGGTGGAAAAAGAACCAACAGAGGTGCAGGAAGACGAAAGAGGGGTGCAGAGAAAGGGAGAGAAGTGCAGAACGAAGCAATAGAGGTACAGAAAGAGGCAAGAGAGATGCAGAAAGAAGTAAGAGAACTGCAGAAAGAGGAAGAAAGGTGAAGAAAGAGGCAAGAGAGATGCATAAAGAGGCAATAGAGGTGCAGAAAGAGGAAGAAAGGTGCTGAAAGAAGCAAGAGAAGTTCAGAAAGAAGCAAAAGAGGTACAGAAAGAAGCAGGATAAGTGCAGAAAGAACCAACAGAGGTGCAGAAAGAGGCAAGAGGGGTGCAGAAAGAGACAAGAGAAGTGCAGAAAGAAGCAACAGAGGTGCCGAAAGAGGTAAGAGAATTGCAGAAAGAGGCAAGAGAGGTCCAGAAAGAGGCAAGAGAGGTGTAGAAAGAGGGAAAAGGGGTGCAGAAAGAGGCAAGAGAAGTGCTGAAAGAGGCAAGTGAGGTACAGAAAGAGGCAATAGAGGTACAGAAAGAGGGAAGGGAGATGTAGAAAGAGGCAACTGAAGTAAGAAAGAGGCAAGACAGGTGCAGAAAGAAGAGAGTGAGGTGCATAAAGAGACAAAAGAGATGCAGAAAGAGGCAAGAGAAGTGCAGAAAGAGCAAGAGAGGTGCAGAAAGATGCAAGAGAGGTGCAGAAAGAGGGGTTCAGAAAGAGGGTAGAGGGGTGCAGAAAGAGGCAAGAGGGTGCAGAAAGAAGCAAAAGAGGTGCAGAACGAAGCAATAGAAGTTCAGAAAGAACCAACAGAGGTACAGAAAGAGGCAAGAGGGGTGCAGGAAGAGGCAAGAGAAGTGCAGAAAGAAGCAACAGAGGTGCAGAAAGAGGCAAGAGAGCTGCAGAAAGCGGCAAGAGAGGTGCAGAAAGAGGCAAGAGAGGTACAGAAAGAGGGAAGAGGGGTGCAGAAAGAGGCAAGAGAGGTGCAGAAAGAAGCAAGAGGTATAGAAAGAAGCAAGAGAGGTGCAGAAAGAACCAACAGAGTTGCAGAAAGAGGGAAGAGAGGTGCAGAAAGAGGCAAGCGAGGTACAGAAAGAGGCAAGAGAGGTACAGAAAGAGGGAAGAGAGGTGCAGAAAGAGGCAAGTAAAGTAGAGAAAGAGGCAATACAGGTACAGAAAGAAGAGAGTGAGGTGCAGAAAGCAGCAAGTGAGGTGCAGATAGAGGCAAGAGAGGTACAGCAAGAGGCAAGAGAGGTGCAGAAAGAAGAGAGTGCGGTACAGAAAGCGCCAAGTGAGGTGCAGAAAGAGACAGGAGAAGTACAGAAAGAGGCAAGAGAAGTGCAGAAAGAGGCGAGTGACGTGCAGAAAGAGGTACGTGAAGTGCAGAAAGAGGAAGAAAGGTACAGAAAGAGGAAGAAAGGTGCTGAAAGAAGCAAGAGAAGTGCAGAAAGAAGCATGAGAAGTGCAGAAAGAGGCAAGTGAGGTGCAGAAAGAGGCAAAGAGGTGGAGAAAGAGGCCAGAGAGGTGCAGAAAAGGCCATGAGTGGTGCAGAAAGAGGCAAGAGAGGTGCAGAAAGAGGAAGAAAGGCACAGAAAGAGGAAGAAAGGTGCAGAAAGAGGCAAGAGAGGTGCAGAAAGAGGCAAGAGGGGTAGAGAAAGAGGCAAGTGAGGTGCAGAAAGAGGCAAGAGAAGTGGAGAAAGAAGCAAGTGAGGTGCAGAAAGAGACAAGAGAGGTGCAGAAAAAGCCACGAGAAGTGCGGAAAGAAGCAAGCGAGGTGGAAAAAGAACCAACAGAGGTGCAGGAAGATGAAAGAGGGTGCAGAAAAAGGGGAGAGAAGTGCAGAAAGAAGCAATAGAGGTGCAGAAAGAGGCAAGAGAGATGCAGAAAGAAGTAAGAGAACTGCAGAAAGAGGAAGAAAGGTGAAGAAAGAGGCAAGAGAGATGCAGAAAGAGGCAAGAGAGGTGCAGAAAGAGGAAGAAAGGTGCTGAAAGAAGCAAGAGAAGTGCAGAAAGAGGCACAAGAGGTGCAGAAAGAGGCAAGAGAGGTGCAGAAAGAGGCAAGAGAAGTGCAGAAAGAAGCAAGAGAAGTGCAGAAAGAAGCAAGAGAGATGCAGAAAGAAGTAAGAGAACTGCAGAAAGAGGAAGAAAGGTGAAGAAAGAGGCAAGAGAGATGCATAAAGAGGCAAGAGAGGTGCAGAAAGAGGAAGAAATGTACAGAAAGAGACAACAGAGGTGCAGAAAGAGGCACGAGAATTGCAGCAAGAGAGGTGCAGAAAGAGGCAAGAGAGGTACAGAAAGAAGCAGGATAAGTGCAGAAAGAACCAACAGAGGTGCAGAAAGAAGCAACAGAGGTGCAGAAAGAGGGAAGAGGGGTACAGAAAGAGGCAAGCGGGGTGGAGAAAGAAGCAAGAGAGGTACAGAAAAAAGCAAGAGAAGTGCAGAAAGAAACAACAGAGGTGCAGAAAGCGGCAAGAGGGGGTGCAGAAAGATGCAGGAGAGGTGCAGAAAGAACCAACAGAGTTGCAGAAAGAGGCAAGAGAGGTGCAGAAAGAGGCAAGAGAGGTACAGAAAGAGGGAAGAGAGGTGCAGAAAGAGGCAAGAGAAGTGCAGAAAGAGGCAAGAGAAGTGCAGAAAGAGGCAAGTGAGGCCCAGAAAGAGGCAAGAGAAGTGCAGAAAGAGGCAAGAGAGGTGCAGAAAGAGGCAAGTGAAGTGCAGAAAGAAGAACAAAGGTGCAGAAAGAGGAAGAAAGGCGCTGAAAGAAGCAAGAGAAGTACAGAAAGAAGCAAGAGAAGTACAGAAAGAGACAAGTGAGGTACAGAAAGAGGCAAGAGAGGTGCAGAACAGGTCAATAGAGGTGCAGAAAGAGGCAAGAGAGGTGTAGAAAGAGGAAGAAAGTTGCAGAAAGAGACAAGAGAGATGCAGAAACAGGGAAGAGAAGTACAGGAAGGAGCAACAGAGTTCCAGAAAGAAGGAAGAGAAGTGCAGAAAGAAGAAGCGAGGTGCAGAAAGAGGCAAGAGAGGTGCAGAAAGAGGGGTTCAGAAAGAGGGTAGAGGGATGCAGAAAGAGGCAAGAGGGGTGGAAAAAGAAGCAAAAGAGGTGCAGAAAGAGAAGTGCATAAAGAACCAACAGAGGTGCAGAAAGAGGCAAGAGGGGTGCAGAAAGAGGCAAGAGAAGTGCATAAAGAAGCAACAGAGGTGCAGAAAGAGGCAATAGAACTGCAGAAAGCGGCAAGAGAGGTGCAGAAAAAGGCAGGAGAGGTACAGAAAGAGGGTATAGCGGTGCAGAAGAGGCAAGAGGTACAGAAAGAAGCAAGAGAGGTGCAGAAAGAACCAACAGAGTTGCAGAAAGAGGGAAGAGAGGTGCAGAAAGAGGCAGGAGAGGAGCAGAAAGAGGCAAAAGAAGTGCAGAAAGAGGCAAGTGAGGTACAGAAAGAGGCAAGAGAGGTACAGAAAGAGGGAAGAGAGGTGCAGAAAGAGGCAAGTGAAGTAGAGAAAGAGGCAATACAGGTGCAGAAGGAAGAGAGTGAGGTGCAGAAAGCACCAAGTGAGGTGCAGAAAGAGACAAGAGAAGTACAGAGAGAGGCAAGAGAAGTGCAGAAAGAGGTGAGTGAGGTGCAGCGAGAAAACAGTGGGGTGCAGGAAGAGGCAAGTGAGGTGCAGACAGAGGCAAGAGAAGTGCAGAAAGAGGCAAGAGAGGTGCAGAAAGATGTACGTGAAGTGCAGAAAGAGGAAGAAAGGTACAGAAAGAGGAAGAAAGGCACAGAAAGAAGCAAGAGAAGTGCAGAACGAAGCAAGAGAAGTGCAGAAAGAGGCAAGTGAGGTGCAGAAAGAGGCAAAAGAGGTGGAGAAAGAGGCAAGAGAGGTGCAGAAAAGGGCAAGAGGGGTGCAGAAAGAGGCAAGAGAGGTGCAGAAAGAGGAAGAAAGGCGCAGAAAGAGGAAGAAAGGTGCAGAAAGAGGCAAGAGAGGTGCAGAAAGAGGCAAGAGGGGTGCAGAAAGAGGCAAGAGAAGTGCAGAAAGTGGCAAGAGAGGTGCATAAAGAGGGAAGAGGGGTGCAGAAAGAGGGTAGAGGGTGCAGAAAGAGGCAAGAGGGGTGCAGAAAGAAGCAAAAGAGGTGCAGAAAGAAGCAAGATAAGTGCAGAAAGAACCAACAGAGGTGCAGAAAGAGGAAAGAGGGGTGCAGAAAGAGGCAAGAGAAGTGCAGAAAGAAGCAACAGAGGTGCAGAAAGAGGCAAGAGAACTGCAGAAAGAGGCAAGAGAGGTTTGCACACCATTAGTACCAATTTAACACCCACATTTAGCAATAAGTAACAGGTGACCATTCTAGCTTTGCGAGGGGTCTTCCAGTATGCTGTAATACATGTCGCTGCATTTTTGGTAACGTTTGAGCCGTTTGAGTTAGAAACAAGGTTTATTTTGTTCAAATCCGCAGATTATGTGGCAAATGCAGAAAATGCATAATTATGCAAAAATCTTCTCGGCTGAATAGTCTCACAATTCCAGTGGCCCTGCTCATACCTCTAACTAGGTCCAAAAGTGCTCCTCTGTGGTTGCTTCTTTTTTTGTGTCTCATTGAGTTTATAGTTTAGCTTCTATGGAAATGAGGAAGACTAAACCTGAGGTTACCACTCCACAACGCAGACTATCATACCACATAATTACTCTCCATAACACATAATCCCACTCCACATAATTCCTATACACTAAATACCACATACTTTCTATCCACATAATTGCACTGCACAACATACCACATAAGTCCACTACACACAACGTACATCCACTCCACTCCAAAAAACATTAGTAAAAAACGTTGACATTTACAATGCCAATAGCTCTAACTCTCGCAAATGCGAGACCTATTGTATTGCAAATGCTTGTTTAACTATTAGTCGCATTTGCAGAGTGGTGGAGAAGGGGGCTGGGCCTCCAACCAGCGCTCAGGAATTCTGCTGCGTAGGACTTACAGGAGGTACCAGGCGGGCTTCTTGGCCCCCAAAGTCCCTTAGGAGTAAAGTGGACTTCATCCCCCAACTAGTAGTGTTCCAGGAGGTGCGTTTGCAGAGTAGTGGAGAAAGGAGGGCGCGGCCTCCGAAGACCTCTTAGAAATCCCACTGTGTGGGACTTACTGGAGGTAACAGGAGGGGTAGTCGGCCCCCAATGACGTCCTTGTCGGCCAACTACCCCTCCTATTGCCTCCAGTAAGTCCCACACAGCAGGATTACTTTGTTCTGATAGAAGGCCACGCCCCCTTTGCCCACCACTCTGAAAACGCGCTTCCTGGCGTGCTCTTGGTTGGGGTATGAAGTCCCCTTTGCTGCTGGGGTCCTTGGGGGCCAACTAGCCTACCTGTTACCTCCAGTAAGCCCCACACAGTGGGATTGCTGAGAGGTGGTCGCAGGTCATGCCCGCTTTCTCCACCACTTTGCAAACACACCTCCTGGCGCGCTCTTGGTTGGGTGATGAAGTCCCCCTGCCTCTTGAGGGTCCCTGGGGGCCAACTAGCCCTCCCATTAGCTCCAGTAAGCCCCACACAGCTAGATTGCTGAGAGGTGCTCAGAGGCCCCGCCCCCTTTCTACACCACTCTGCAAACACGCCTCCTGGCGCACTCCTGCTTGGGTGATGAAGTCCACAATAGTCCTGAGGTCCTCAGGACACAAGGGGACCTCATTGCCCCACTATCAGTGTGCCAAGAGGTGCGTTTGCAGAGTGGTGTAAAAAGGGGCGGGGCCTCCTAACACCTCTCAGCAATCCCACTGTGTGGGGCTTACCGGAGGTACCTGGTGGGCTAGTTGGCCCCTAAGGAGACCCTCACCAGTGAAGTGAACTTCATCCCCCAGCCCAGAGCGCACCAGGAGGCGCGTTTGCAGAGTTGAGTAGGGAGGGGGCGGGCCTCCGGCGAGTTGCCGGTTTCTTTTTTTTAACTTTAGGAAGGGGAGGCTGTGTGGCCCCCCTTCCCTTGACCCTTTTGGTCAAGGGGAATCCATCCCCTGGGGCCTGAGCCATTTAAAAAGAAAAAAAATTTAAAAGGAGGGGGGCGTGCAGCCCCCTTCCCAAGGCCGATTACCGCCCCGGAACCCCATCCCCCGGGGCTAGGCCTTTGTTTATTTTATTTTTTTATAGGGAAGGGGGGCCCTTCCCAGGCCAATTTCGGTCCCGGGGACCCCATCCCCTGGGGCCCAGCAAAACTTTTTTTATGGAAGGCGGGCCGCGTGGCCCCCGTCCCTGGGCCAGTTTCGCAACGGATACCCGCATTTTAATTAATTAATGCCCTGGGGATGTGGTGGTCCCTGGGGCAGTGTGGGGGGGCAGGAGCCCCCCCACACTTCATTAACTAAATTAAAGCCCCGGGGAGGTGGCGGTCCCCGGGGATTGGGAGGGAGCCCGTAAGGCCCCCACACCCATAATTAATTAAAGCCCTGGGAAGGTGGCAGTCCCTGAGGTAATGTGGGGGGGCAGGAGCCCCCCATGCATTTTTTTAAATTAAAAGCCCCGGTTCAACCGAGTCACAAGATGACTGCCAACACTTCCTGGTTGGAACTGTTGGCAGCCAATCAGAATCAAGCTCGAGATCGGGAGGGTTCGCTGATCCACCACGGTCACCAGATATTAATATTTCTAAATATATGAATTTCTCAGGAACTACTGAATGGATTTACACCATTTAACAAAAAGAGTGCACTCTGGACCAAGAGCTACCTTTTTGCCAAATTTGGTGTAATTCAGTTCAGCAGTTCGGGCTGTAGCTGCAACAAAAGATTCCCATAAAAATTAACATGGAGAAAACGCTTTTTGGGACCCCCCTTTTTTCTCGGTCCCCGCTTGACGAATCACCCCGAAACTTTCAAGACAGGAGCTGACCTGAGCGCCCCATTAGTTTTGAATATTTTGTGAAGATTTGCCAAACGGTGCCAAAGATATTGGCAAATCAAAAAATGCTTTTTCCAATGGAAACTAGATCCTAAAACATATATATATTTCATGTGATCAAGGGCTCTGTGAAGCCCGAAACGCGTCATGGCGGCCAATGCACGAAAAATAAAATAACGCAGCACAAAGAAAGTGGTGTCCGTTCCGTTTTTCCTTGGCAAGACAAGAAGGAGAAGGAGTTTCGAGAAATATATATATATATATATATATATATATATATATATATATATATATATATATAAACCAAACTCCTGAATCACCGGATGCAAGGTGAGAAAAACAGGAACGGACCACAGCGCATTCGTTTCGGTGAAAATGTTTGCAGGTGAAATATAGCAGCAACCACCATGGTGCAGAGACAAGTGTCCAGCCTGACGCGTTTCGACCGCGTTGCCGCGGTCTTGATCACATGCGCACTATATATATATATTTCTCTCCACCGTTCTCTACAACTTCCCTTCCACGGGAACAGACAGAAGCGAACCCAATTTTTGTGCTTGAATTTTTTGTTGTTTATTGCTCAGTTACCACAATCGCCATGACGCGTTTCGGCCTGGCACGGCCTTGATATATATATATATATGGAAAAAAGGAAGCAGGGAACTCTGGGTAGCTCTCAAGTTAGAGCGGAAAGCAGTTCCTTATGTGGAGCATCCTACAACACCACCGATACTCTGAATCTGCTCACCTCGAATGTCTGTTTTTAGTTTTTAAACATAGGATTAGTACAGTGCCATCCATGCCGAGAATGAAAGTGACAATGCCTTTTGCTATTTTTACAACAAAGATTTAAACAAAGGATTAGCACCGTGCCATCCACGGCAAGCTGAAAAATGTGAAAAGCCTTTTACCATTCCAGGCACTGTATTACAGCTTTGGATTGGTAAAATACCATCCAAGCCAACCTGGAATGAGTAAAAGCAACACCTGACATGTGTTTTGCTCTAGTTAGAGCTCATCAGAGAGGTATGGCTTTGTTCAGGTACAAGGGAGCACCCAGTATGAGTCAAAACAATACCCTTTCAGGCTTAGAGTGCTGCATAAATTATACAAAAAAGGAAGGAGGGAACTCTGGATAGTTCCCAAGTTTAGTCAAAGATCAGCTCCTTACATGAAGTACCCTACAACATCACCAACACTCTGAATCTTCTCACCTCATATGTCTTTTTTCTAGCAGTTTTTAAGCATAGAATTAGGACAGAGCTATCCACCCCTGGGTAGTTATAGTTAGCGCTGTGTTTCCCTGGGAAATGCCTTTTTGGTTTGCAATAACTTTGGCACTGTCTGACGAATCTTCACGAAACTTTCCCCAAAACTTTTCTTTTCTAACTAATTTCCACGTGGAAAGTTTCGGGGTGATCCGTTAAGCAGGGGCAGAGAAAGAAGGGGAGTTTCCAAAATGCAAAATCCCCATGCATTTTCCATATAATTTTTTAGAAAGCTATAGCACAAAAACTACTCTACTGAATAACTCCAAATTTGACAAGAAGCAAAATCTTGGCCCAGAAAAAGCCTTTTGTGATTTGGTGTAAATCTGTTCTGTAGTTTTGGAGATATTAAGCTCAAAAAATATTTGTATATCTGGACAGTTGGGTTTGAGGGACTCCCCAGAGAGTCCATCAAACCCATGAAAAAAAACATAGCCTTCTGATTGGCTAAGGGGGCGTTTTTTTTATCCTTGGGCCATCTTACTCTTCTGGGAGCAAGAGTCTAATTGCCTGTCTGCACCATGAAGAAGAATGTTGCGGGCAGCCATTAAAGGACTCTGGGACTTAGTCCCCTGTCCTGAGTGTAAAAATAATGTAAGAGGGTAGCGTAGGGATACCCTGTCCCCGCAGGCCCTGTGGGGGGGGGGGAGCGGGAAGATCCCAGAGCAACCCCTGCTGGGGCCAAAATATATAAATTTTATTAAAAAGATGTGATCTCATGGGAGTCCCGCTGGACTTGCAGGATCCCGGCTTTGTTCTAAAAAAATGTAACACCCATTGGCGTTTTCATTTTTAGATTATTTTGAGGAGGGGGCATGCAGCCTCCCTCCCTGAGCCACAGATGGACCCCATCCCCGGGGCCACGTTTGTCAAAAAGGGGAGGGGGTGCTTGGCCACCCTCCCTGAGCCTTAAGAGGTCCCAGAGACCCCATCCCCCGGATCTGAAAATGTATTAATAGGGGAGGGGGGCATGCAGTACCCCTCCATGAGCCCAAATGGGCCCCGGGGACCACATCCCCTGGTGCCAAACAATAATTAGGGGGGAGGGAGCATACGGTTCCTCTCTTCAAGCCTTACAAGGCCCTGGAACCCCATCCTTCAGGGCCGGCTCGTTAACTGTGTGGGCACAGTGATTTTCCCTGCATGCAGGAGTGCAGGCAGGGAAAGAAGCCTGCTCCCATCTGAAGGAAGCATTGAAAATGCTCCTACCGGGTGGGAGCAACCTTCTGTTTGCCTCCCTGTGCTCTTGTGGGCAGAAAAATTCTGATTGCTCCCTCCCAGGAACAAGCACAAATAGCTGCCTTTGCCGGGTAGGAGCTGGCTGAGGCCGCGAGGGCCCTGGGGCTCTCCTGCAGTCCCCTACCTTATGTTTAGGGCCCTGGGGCGTGGGGTCCCAGGGCCCATTTGTTCTCAGAGACACGTGCCCCCCTTCCCTAATGTTTATGTATTTGGCCCCAGGGTCCTTTGGGCCTCTTAAGGCTTGGGGAGGGGGGCCAGATGCCCACTTCCCTATAGTTAAAGTATGGCTGTGGGGGATGGGGTCCCCTGGGCCCATTTGGGCAAAAGTTTCATGGAATCTTTATGTTGGATTTCTTTTGTTTGACCTCACTGTTACCTGTGTACATCATGATAGTTTGCTTCCTGCTTTACTTAGGTTGTCCCTAACCGCTTACATTAGGATGTGAACTACCTTTGTTTATGCATCACGAGTTCCTAGTCATTATAGTATCTGCCATCACTGTTTTGTCTTATGCAGCCTCTGAATTTGTGGCTAATAGTAAATTAGCCGTTCGGACAAATATGAAGCTTCTTTGGAAAAATGATGGCTGTGATCCCCAGTCACATGCAACGGTTCAGCAGCATAGTATAGCACTTACTTTACTTTGCAATACACCAACTCAAACATGTAGAAATACTCTAGCCACAGCACCTTGTGATACAACTACCTAGATATATGTGCCGCAAGGTTACCAGTGCTCAATGCCAGCTTTGGCAAGTCAGTCATTACTTTTTCCAGTAGCTACATCTGAAATCCAACACTACTGCCAGCTCCATCCTACTTGGCACTGGCAAGTTGACATCATTCTTTATGCCTTTTGTCTGCTCTTCCTTGTCCTCTTTCCCATCCCTGCCCTCCTGTTTTTCTCCTGCTACTCGTAGCTTTTCGTCAACATCCTTTCACCAACTTACCAACCAATTGGTTTTCTGGATTCTCTCCAGAATACAGGCCATGACTTGGAATCTCTAGATCCTTTCAAAGGGGTATGCAGCATGTGCATTTACAATGAAAGTTATTATATACCCCGCCTTAGGAAAACCCCTTGTCAATAGGTGTTGTGAAAGCGGTGCCTTGTAATTTACTCTTATTGGAATAGGTTGCTGCGCCACTGTAAAACAGATTCAAAACGTGATTGAAACTGGAATTGAAATGGGGAATACATTTTACCGGTCAAACCCACAGCATAGAGAGAGCATCTATCTGAACTGTGGGAGGAAACCAATGTTACAGGACATTTCCCTTATTAGTAATAATTGCTGTTGGGATGGAAAAGTCCCTCACATGGTGCTTGTGCACTATGACATAGGCCTGTATCACAGATTGCTGCCTTGTTAGATCAGGAGGGGTTCCCAAAGCACAACCTCATAGTGGTGAAAGGCTACTGCCTTTGCAAGAAGTTAAGCAGCATTATCTTGGTGGTATACGTGTAGTGATTAGTAGAAGTGAGCAGGCCTTTTGCCTGTGTCACTGGAGGGAGGCCTACAGGCTCACTCATGTAAAGTTCTGCTGCTGTGTGTGCTTAACTCACCCTTGGCCTACCTCAAAGTATAACGCTGTGCAGAACATGTGTGTTGTATGCATGTGCTGGGTTTATGTGTGCCTGTGAATGGTACAATATGTGGAAGATTCTGGATTCCATTTTGGGAGATCCAGGGCTGACTTGGGGAGCAGAGGAGGTAGAGGAATCTCCTCAGACAGATTTGTGGATTGCTGCATTCCTGTGAAATGGGTGGGACACACACTCAATGAAGAAGAGCCATGCTCTTCAGTGTAAGAAAACAGGGCTTTTTCAGAAGTCCCCCCACTTTTTGCCCCCATTTGGACTGCTAGATGCTGGTTTTCGAATTTAACAGTGCACTGAAGCCTGCTAACCGGGCCCCAGTGCCTGTACTCTCTCCCTAAAACGGTTATGTGTGAATTGGCATCACAAATTGACAAGGACTCTACCACCTTATAAAAGTCCTTAGTATATACTACCAGTGGTACCCAGCGCATGGGTGATAAAGGGGGTCCCCAGATCTTGCAGCACTGTTTATGCCACCCTTAGTGACCCAAGTAAACTACCGACAGCAGGCCTGCCATTACTGATTGCAGGAACAGTGTCAACTACTCCATTTGCCCTCACCATGTGTGAAGAAGTCAATGCACTGCTTTTAACATATGTCAGTCACCCCTAAGGAAGGCCTCCTGAGCCCAGAAGGCAGGGTGCAGTATATTAAAGATGTGGACATGTAAGTGTAAGCTTATATGTCTCTATAGTGGCCTTTACCATTAAAGTACACTATAAGTGATATGCGGTCCAGAGGATAACATGGGATAGCACCCGGGAAAAACCGGGGTCGCTAGCTCCATTATAGTACCACCTAAATATGTTAGGTTTGGTGTCAAGCAACGTGCCTCATCACTCCTGACATAAATCTCATGTCGACAGTGAGGTGGCATGCACCCAGGTGGCTACCTTAGAAGTTTGCCACCTGGTTGTCCCAACTTCTCTGTGCCATGGCTGACAACCCGCAGTGGCTGCCACCAAGACAATGTAATCACTCCCAGGAGTCAGGAACAAAGGCCTGGCCAGGAAGGAGGTCACACCTTCTCCCTCTCAGGGAGGCTAGTGAAGATGCACATAAAGGCGGTGAGCTTCAAAGGCTGCACCGCCTCTGATATGCATCGGGACTGACTCCCAGAGGAGGAAACAGCCCCCCCGCCCACGGACATTTGTACCTGGGCAGATGAGAAATTTGATAATCAAGATAGTGTACACCCCCAGAAGGCTAGCCACTCCTCCAGGGTGGGCAACCCTGTCTGTACACTGGAAGAAGGGTTGTGACATTTTTTGAAGTGGCAAACTCGATGGATCCTGGGGAGAAAAGTGGACCCACTCCCCCGGATGTGGCCATCTTAGGGGTAGACTAGCTGTAGGGACTGGCAACCCATTGGCTACTTGCCCCCTCAACCCTATCTCTCCTAAATCTAGGATTTAAGCGACATCCATGACCTCAGAACCTCAGTTCTGAACAAACTACACCAAAGAGGACAGTAGAAAAGACCTGTGTCTGCTACAACAGGACTTGCACAAAGCAAAAGAGGGATACCCTGCACCCACCTGTGGTAAAGCTCCTGGAACTGCCTGATTGAAAATCATCCTAGGCTATCTCTCCATTTTCCCCCCGGACAGAGGGACCCCTGTGGAAGCCTGTAGCACCCTCAGGCTCCCCTCGACTAGTGGCCCTCTGAGGAATCACCCAAATTCAATGGTCTAGTGTTTTGTGGAACTGTAGATCTGCCTTTGAAGGTACAGGCAGCTACCACGTTCCCCGGGACCACCGGACGCCGAAGTAGCTTTCTGCTCCACTTACTGCAGCTAAGGCTTGTTGGTCAGCAGTCCAACAACCTACCCCTTCACTCGACGCTGCATCTAGAGGAAACTCCATCCGACCTTCGACCAACGTCAGCAACCACCCCGTTGTTGTGTTTTTGCATCTTTTTCCCCAGCAGCACGGTTTCAGCGGTAAAAACAGCTCTCGCATGGCTCACGTTCAGTGCCAGCGATAGCCAGGACAACTCTGCATCCATGCTTCACAGTCTAGGTAAAATTGAACTGACTGTCATGGCTTGGTCCTGGGACCCGCATCACCTTTACCCTGCAAGGGTACCACGCAATTCAACCTGCAAGTGACTGCCACTAGTGGTTTTTCCCATTGACCACAATGATAAAATTTCACTGTATTATTCTGCACTGATTTTATATTGCTTCAAAAATCTATAACTTCGGTTATATATATGCTATTCCATTTGTTTTGGGTCAAAATTTAGATAAAAATTCACTCTAAGTTTATAAATTGGTGTCGTATTTCTTTCGAATCGTGTCAATTACTTATCGTCCATGTTGGTACTCTGAAATGCTTAACACATGTTCCTCTAATAAAAACTGACTGCTCTTTGCCACACTACCAGGGCCGAGTTAGGGATTTATTAGTGTGAATCCAAGGACCATCTTTGGGGTTTGTGACAGTATTGCATGGTGAAGCCTAACCAGCATCGCCACATAATACCCTTCTTCCTACATTTAGTACAGTTCAAAAGGTGCTCTTTGATTCAGAGAGCGGTCGCTGAAAAGGGGCCTGGCCACATCTGAAGAATGAGATGGGGCTGATAAAAGAATGATAAAGAATAGGGCTGATGCCCTGGGGGAACCTTTCGATGCACATATCACTGTGGCTGACAAGTGTGAACCTGTAGTCACTGCCATGGCTTGTGATGTGGGGTTATCAGGTTTGGAATACCTCCTGCTGTGACAGACTGCTTTCTGGAGGAAGGGTAGTGCAGAGGGCCCTTCAAAAGAAATCAGACCCCCAACACAGGGCCCAATTCACAAAAGTAATCTGAGACAAAATCCTAACTTTACGACTTTCGGTATTCACAAAAGGCATTTGGAGTAGTAAAGTTAGGATTCCTAACTTTACTACTCCTAAACTCAGACAAAATCCTAACTTTACGACTTTCGATATCACAAAAGGCATTTAGGAGTAGTAAAGTTAGGATTCCTAACTTTACTACTCCTAAACTGAGAAAAATCCTAACTTTACGACTTTCGGTATTCACAAAAGGCATTTAGGAGTAGCAAAGTTAGGATTCCTAACTTTACTACTCCTAAACTGAGACAAAATCCTAACTTTACGACTTTCGGTATTCACAAAAGGCATTTAGGAGTAGTAAAGTTAGGATTCCTAACTTTACTACTCCTAAAGTGAGAAAAATCCTCACTTTACGACTTTCGGTATTCACAAAAGGCATTTAGGAGTAGTAAAGTTAGGATTCCTAACTTTGCTACTCCTAAATGCCTTTTGTGAATACCGAAAGTCGTAAAGTTAGGATTTTGTCTCAGATTACTTTTGTGAATCGGGCCCACAAACTTCAAAGGCTCAGACCTTAAATCATGTTGTGTTTGTATATAAATACTACATTTGTCATAAAAGAAAGTATATGACTGGACAATTATTTATTGCTGCTTTTGACCGCACCTGGAGTTTTGAGCTGGTGCTTACCCCACAGGTACAAAACTCCCTCCCAAGAGAAGCATTGGACTGCTAGACCCGCGCTATCAATGAGAGTCAACTGCTGAAGAGGTACTTCGCCTGGTTGCTCTGGACCCATAGCCGGTTGGGCACTGGGACATTGGGAGTAAAAGGCCTCAACCCCCACGGTTGGGCCCAGTAGATCCCGATTGTCCCGTGGCCCTCTAAACAGGTTTCTGACAATTGGTAAAATCTTGTGTGTGTCATTCAAGATTACTCCAAGAGCTGCTCCATGTACGAGTGCAAGTGATTCGTTTTCTGGAATCTCTTAAGCATACTACCTGAGATTCGGATTCTCTAGACCCTCTGGCACTGCAGACTTAGTCAACATACCATTATGAGACAGAGAATCCGGAGGACTTTAGCCCACTTACATGAGGAAGATACAGACTAGACAATGGAGAGGTCTGTGAGTTTCACAGTTGTATTTGTTATTAGTGGACTTCAAACATCTTCTCACCATGAATAGACATGCTCAAGAACTCACAATAGGAGTATATTTTATGACTTTATTGAAATCAAAAACCTATCTTAGTCAGCACAATATGTATAGTGGTTACTATACAAAGAGACAAGATAGTGGCAATGATATTGGCCAACAAACAGAAAAATACAAAATATTGTAAAATTGTTACAGTAATTGTAAGAAATTGGGTTACTGGTTGAGGGGGTTGAAACCCTACTCAAGCAGCAACCACAATCCTTGTCAGGGTGCGGCACAAGCAAGGCCCAAATTAACTGGTGTTCAACCCCCTGGTAGCTTGGCACAGAGCAGTAAGGCTTAACTTAGAGACAATGTGTAAAGTATTTATGCAGCACTTCAAACAGTAACACAGTGAAACACACCACATAAGGATCCCATACCAGGTTTAGAAAAATAGAGTAATTTTTAATACATAAAACAAGACCAAAACGACAAACATTCAATCAGTAGAACCAGTGATATGCAGGTTTATAGATTTCAGTAATTGTAGTACCAGAAAGCAGAAACCGCCAACTATCTGGTCACGCTGGGCTGGCACACAATCACAAATTCAGGCTGACTATGATGGAATGCGGGCAGACTACAGCGACCCAGTTAGGCCCGCTGAACAAAAGTTCCTTAAGTCCTGGTTGTGAATAGTTGCGAGGTCCTGTGCCAAGGATGCTTCGTGCAGCCATAAGCTGTGGCGGCTGGTGAAATTTTAAAGTGGTAGGGCGTAATTACCTCATTGGTTTTGAATGTGTGCACTTAACGTTCTAAACCTGCTTTTAGGGGGTGGGGACAGTTGCTAACATGTAAACATAAATAAACAAGCCCTCCTGTCTGCCTGGGCTGATCCAAATAAAGTTATCTGCCAAGTGGCTGGCGCCATGTCACCTGTGAGCCTTCAGTCTGTCCCAGCTTTTTAATTAACATCAGTCTGCATGTTGTGATAGTGTAGACCCAAAATGCAGGGTTGGGTTAAAAGCATAACCATTAGCCCCAGAGCGCAATAACCTGTTGACTAACATGTTATGACTCGCTGATAATATTGAAAGTGACTTCGATCCACGTGTCAGTGGGATAAATAAAATGGTTTGTGATTGTTCTTCCTTTTTTTCTTTTTTCTCCATCCATAATTCTTACATTATTGGTTGTAAATAAAAGTTTAAAAAAAATGTTGTAATATGAAAGATTTTTATTGTGACCAGAACCAATTCATCACTGCCCTCAAAGAGAACATACAATTGCTGTAACATTTCTGACAATATGACATGATTTATCAGGCAAGAGGAGGGTGGAGCTGAGGTGCAGATGCTTGCATTATGTTGACACTGCTCTGAAAACAAATGCAGGTGTTAAATACACCTTTATTGTCCAGAGCAATGAGAGCCTACTTGAGGTTTGGTTCATTGGACACAGCACCACATGCATAGCACCTCCCTTATGGCAATAGGATGTGTTAAAGAAGGACCAGGATGCCTGAAGAGATGCAAGAAAAGGAATCCATTATACTGGCACCATGCAAACTTCCATTACGCAAACTCACAATAAAATGTACATCTCTCAGGCTCCCTCAGCCTTCATCCTCGAGGGACTGAGTCCCTTTTCTAAAATTAGTGGGGAAACTCTGTACACCCACATCCACCCAGATTCGTACCCTACCCTAAGGTTACTTCAGAGTGCCAGTGGTACATAGGACAAATAGAAAGGGTACAGAAGAATAAGGAAGGGACCTTGGTAATTGAATGAATATGATCTTTGCTAAAATTCAGGTTTTTCCGTGGGATTGGCTACTACTGCCTTGTGCATTCCACAGACAGCACCCTGTTGCACCTTAACTTCCATTCTGGGTCACGTAAATGGCCGAGATGCCGCTCCATTAAGAGACATTTCAACCCAGAAGTATTAATCTTATTGACTTCTGATGTAAGAAATTTCTGTGCCCTTTTTAGCCAGCTTCAATGTCGAAAAACAAAAAGGGAAGTAATAAAATGGTACCTTCTGTCATTACTGGGCTCACCACCTCATCCGGGCCTTCAAAATGTGTTCTTCTTACTGTGGCTCGAAAGAAATGTGAACGTGAAACAGAGTCCAGGTCCTACGTCAGAACTGAAGGCAGGCTCATTAAAACTGCTTTCACTCTCGCTCACCCTACATACTGCTGGCATTACTAGCTGCCTGAAAAGAGCTAGCATACAGCAGCTAAGACCGGAGCACTCACTACATGAGAGAGGGACTCTCTAGGTGCACTTCACATGCGGCAGCGTGACACTCACGGAAGAAGTGAGTACTAATTCTTTCTTCTTCCGAGCATCTACTTACTGCTGATTGGATGTTAGGAAGGGCTGGGGAGGAGCCGGTGAGTCAGTTTCCTTCCTGGACTCCTCCCCAGCCCCTCACAAAGTCCAACCAACAGTGAGCAGAAAGAAAAAAAGAGGGTGGAGCTCATGACTTTCCTCCAAGCCTGCTCCACCCACTACTGCCTTGAATGTGCTGGTCTGTCATGCCCCCAACCATTGAAACCAATAGCACCAAGTTGGCCACGCCCAGGGCCACAAACATATCGCCCTAGTGCCGATCAAACCACTGGCACTAACAAGAGGCCACACCTCTTCAATGACGCCAGCACTCTCACTTGTGCCTCAGGTGCGAGTGAAAATCTCGCTTGTTACAGGCGCAGTTGCATGCCCTGCAAGAAAAAAAACACATCTTGCGCCTGATGGAGCAGCCAGTCCTTTCGCTGAGCTGCTTGTGAGTTTTATCCTTCTGCTCTTTCTCTCCTCCTCCTCTGTGTGGCAGGGCACCGCCCCTTTTGCCCACATGCACCAACCGCCCTTGCCCATAAGCGATGCATTGGTTCTGAGGAGCTGTGGAGCTGTGATGCGAGGTCCTGCCTGGTCGTCGAGCCTACTGCTGCGACGCAAAGTGTGGCATTGAGGATGCGTTGCGCAGTTGAGGCAATGCGAGAACCTACGTCATTGTCGAGGCTGCCATCGACAAGAGATTTGCAATGCGAGGGCCTGTATCAGGAAAGCTTCGCACAGGTGGCAGTTCCGATGCAGGCTGTGAGGTCAATGCGGAGTCCTTGTGTTGGTAGAACCCGCGCAGCAGAGGCGATGCGTCAGTTCTGCTCATGGTTGCTTCGCACAGCAGAGTAGATGTCTTAGTTCTGCTCAGGATTGAGCCGCACAGCAGAGGGGATGCGTCAGTTCTGCTGGGTCCACAGATGGGCTGGTGGAGTACCTTCAGGTCCACTTCCAATGGTCCAGGACTGGGGTGGCACCACTTGGCAGGGTAGGACTCACAGACGGCAAGTCCAGGTGCAGGGAGCAAGGCTGTTGGAGCCTTCTGTCCCTGAGGCTCTAGTCAGGAGGATAGCCAACTAGCCTTTGGAGTCACTTTGGTTCCTGGGTTCAACAGATGCAGGTCTAGTCCTTCGCACCCAGGCAAGATGGCAGCAGGGCAGTAGTCCTTCACAGCAGCAGTCCAGCAGAGTGGCAGTCCTTTCAGCAGCACAGCAGTCCTTCTTCTTGGCAGAGTGTCCACAGGTCCATATGTATACTGAAGAGTTTGTGTCTGGGGTCCAATATTTATACCTGACCTTTCCCTTGAAGTGGGAGAAACTTCTAGAGGTTTCTCTTTGAAGTCCCCAGCCATCCTGCCTTCCCGGCCCTGGCGCTAGACTAACTACAGGGGGTGTGCAGCCCTTTGTGTTGAGGCAGGACATAGCCTATTCAAGTCTAAGTAGGGCTGTGCCCAGCTCTGCCAGTGATGGCCCTTCCAGGCACACCTAAGCTCTCTATTGTATGTGTCTGTCTAGGAGGAATACAAAAAGCTCAACTGTCAGCTAAACCCAGTCATGTGACCCAGAGACAGGCTGCAGGCACTAGATGGTAAAGGCAGGCAAATGCCAACTTTCTAAAAGTGGCCTAATCAAAGTTGCCCTTTAAAATCCGACCTCACCATGAGAGAGGATTTCTCATAACAATTTCAAAGACACCAAACATGAACCAGTTACCTGCTCCCATTTGGAAATTATCACTTATTAGATGTAATAAGGTAACTCTAATGTTATCCTATGGGAGCCATAGACCACGAATTTCACTACTTGTAAAACTAAAAACTATGTCCTACTTTTTAACTACACAGTACCCTGCCCTCTGGGCTGTCCAGGGCCTACCCTAGGCATTTGCATGCATTATAAAGGAAGGTCTGGGCCTGGCAAAAGGTTTATTTTGTCTGGTCGACATGGCAGTTTAATACTACACACACTGGCTGCAATGGCATGTAGCACATATTTAAAGTGTTACTTAAGGGGGTGGCAAAATCAGTGCTGCAGGCGCAATAGTAGCATTTAATTTACAGGCCCTGGGCACAAGCGGTGCCACTTTACTAGGGACTTACATGTAAATTAAATATGCCAAAGGAGTTTAAGCCAATTCTACCATGTTTTAAGAAGGGAGCACAAGCACTTTAGCACTGGTAAGCAGTGGTAAAGTGTGCAGAGTCCGAAAGCCAGACTAAAACTGAGTCAGCAAAACAAGAGGGTTGAAGGCAAAAAGTTAGGGTAAAACCACACCAAGGATGCCAGGTCTAACAGTCTCTTAGGATTTTTCTGCATCTGTTCTTCATGTTCTTCCTTCCACTCTATAAGTAAACTATCCTTAGCACCTAAATGGAGCCTCTGAAAGTTTCTTAGATAGCCTTGCTTTCACCAGCATATTTTAGAATAATAGAAGTAGTTTTCTAAAAGAAGAGAGCTTTTGCTTCAGTTTCTGCTCTCAGCAGCTATTGTGCCTTCAGACAGGCTGATAAGCCCGCCTAAATTCTCAATGTAGCTTTCTTTAGCCTTCAGATAGGGAAAGGTATTTACAGGTTTCCTCTGCAGGAGCCTCAGCCTGTATCACCTTGGAACTGAAGATTCCAATTGCCCTTAAAAACGTTCTAATGCAGACTGTATACTCTACTTACACTTTGTTGAATATAATTGAAATAAACAATCAATATAGGACCTCCAATGCCCTTTAACCTACTTATGTTCCTGTGAAACCTTGTTTACTGTTTAAAAAAATAACTGGAAAATCAAGATATCATATTATATTGAAACAGACATTAAACAATATATTCAAGCATGCCGAACTGTTATACTGCATTGAAACAACCATTAGGCGATACTGACTAATGTGTATTTATAATGAAGATAACATGCATTTGAACATGCATTTGAATAAATTAATATGCAAGATGCAGTGGGGAGTACCTTAATAAGAAAAAAATGAAGATTACATCATCCCCAAAATAATAATGAAGCATTTGATATGGATATATACATTTATATGCAATGGTAAATAAGAAAGCTAGGCTAAGAATGCTTTTTGTCTAATTTGACTATTGTGGCTTGGTACAAAATCGAAAAATGTAATCCACAAAGGATTAAAAGCAAAAAGCGAAAATTAACACAATTATGTAAACGAGCAGCAGCACCTTCTGATTAACTTGATTGAGTTCATCAGATTAAATAAAAAATATTACACTCAAATGGATGAATATGGATTTTTTCCAACTGATGATGATGATGAGGAAGCCATAAGTCTTTCAAAAAATGAGAATGCTGACATTGCAGGTGAACCTGGTGCCAAATGTGGTGTTGAAGATGTAGGAGATGTTTTTTGCAGCAAGTCACTAATTGAATTTGAAAATGAGGAAACTCTTGATAACCCAATGCTTACCGGAGTAGCCATAGTCTATTACATTGACACATTGTCATGCATAGCCTCCTAGATGATGGGCAACACCATTGCAGAACAGTATGCCTGATGTACTATGATTGGTTGAATTTCTTCCCAAACGTTAACAAACATTACTGGTGGTTGTTCTAAAGCAATGTCCAGGAAAACTATTTCATAGCAGTTCATGCACCAAAACACCGGTCCCAGTCGAGGTGCTTCGAATTTGTGAAAAAACAGAGTCCAGTTTTCACTTTATCTGGCCAGCAGGTATCCACCAAAATAGAATGTCATTGCTTCACAACATTGTGATTCTTCATTGGGTATGATCTGTCTCCATTCATGTTGACATTGATGATTTTGTTTCCTGACTAGGAAAAAATAAGAATGTCACAAACATCTATAAGAACTGCATTTTACTGTCTTTTGAACAATTAGCATATACACAAAACCCGGGGCCAAACCCTACAAGATTCATTTGTTCTAAGTATGTACAAACCTTCTTAGAAGTGTGCGATAAGAGGGGATCAAAGGAGCAGGTGCTGCTAGGAATTTACAAGCAAAGCTCCATAAATAGTGAAAGGATCACAAAGGAGGGCATGTCCTAGTGGGTCTGTGCATGCAAATGTGCTATTCAATGAGGGATTGTCTTTTGTCCAGCATTGAATTCAAAAGAGAATTTCCAAACATGTTGCAAGAAAGTATTGTGTGTGCTTTCATACCACCAAAAAGGATGTCTTTCTGGAGATTATAGAAATGAAATACAAACAAATTACTTCATACAAGAGTATTTAAGATGTGAATCTTCAGCTACAAACTTTCTATATGCTCTATCGAGATAAGACTGTACGATGCCTCCTTCATGCAGATCATTATCTGTCTTGATGTAAGATGATAAGGGAGAAAGATGGAGGATTCATTTATGAGCAGCCATGGCATATTATACATTTTAAGGATTTGTAATGCCCAATGTAATTGTATTATTGCTCACATTTAAGCCTGCCCTTGCTGCAGGAAATATGAACCCTCTTTCAAAAGATTGAAAGCAGAGGAAATGTTGGTTAAGATTTAGTATATACCTTTGGAAAGTGTTGAAAAGCCATTGTCAATAACTTTAAATGTCCTTTCCATTATTCTTTATCAGTTTCTCTAATTCCTTTTGCAGCTCCTCTTTCAGATTAAGACTGCTCTTCTTTTATAGCAGCATATAATAGGGAATATACAAATTACTTAGTGTGGTCCCAAAAGGAAATCATTTGAATCCATATGTTCATGGAGCTTTGCCGGATGTTCTTTCACAAAACTCAAGTAGATTGGAGAAGCCATCTGTGACATAAATTCCACACTGTGTATGTAGATACAATCATGGGAGAATACATACTATTGCTAGGATCTGGTCTGCTTACCAGCGGGCCAGCAGCTTTAGATAGAAATCTATACATGAATATATTAATATTTATTGGCCATACGTCTATACCTTCTAAATTAAAAAATGTTAAAATAAATGTTCCAATTGCACCATGTGTCTAATTAATTTCTGCAATTATTTGTGTATTTTATTATCTTTCAAAGGTGCATAGCACACTGTATGTTGCACAGTCTTATTTAAAACTATAATTTCTCTTGGAATCACACATGCTCCCTTAATTTGCCAAAATGTAGTCCCCTACACATGTTTTTCATTAATATTCTCTTTCCAATATGCACAACCCTGTTTTGAAAATGAATAAAAAAACTGTGTGGAATAAATAAATCTGTGATTTATAATCAGAATCTTTTTCAGCTTTTCTGGGTCTTGAAAATAATAAAATGTGGATGGATCAGATCTGTAATCGCTATTAAGGTAAGAAAATATTTTAGAAAACATTTTGGACTATTATTCTGAGGGGTTCTACAGTGCTCCTATTGTGTTCAATTATATATTTCTCTGTGACTGTTGGATCAATGACTATAGTGGTATCCATAATGATGAAAACAAAATTGTTCCTGGTGACTTTCTGTGCTTAGATAGGGATCTTCATTGTCCAATGAAGCATATGAAATCAAGTCAGTCAGTAATTGTTTAACAGTATGTATGTCCCATAAACACACAAAGGGACCAGGAATGACAATGTCATCCAGGGAGATTTTTAAAATGTAAGGAATTTGAATCATTTCTGTTAGACTCAATATTTGATAGGGAACTCTTTCCCAAACAGCACCATACGGCACAGGATACACAGTGGCATTAATAGCATGATAATCCATTTTGCTCTGTGAAAAGAAGACTGCAGTTGCAATGCCTGAACTTCAACAGACTGTACTACCTGATCAGGAATGTAGTTCCCATGTAACTATAACAAAACTATAATCAGTTATTAGACCTGACATATTTGACGTGGTATTCCCAAAAACATTTTGCCTGTTTGCTGAATTGGTTTTTGTTGGCTTTAGGACTTTGTGCACTTTACTATGCTAACCAGTGCCAAAGTGCTTGTGCTCTCTCCTTCAGTTATGGTAAAATTTGACTGCACGTAATTGGCACATTTAATTTACTTGTAAGTCCCTAGTAAATCATATTGCCTGTACACAGGGCCTGTAAATTATATGTAGGCTGTCCGGAAATCGGTTAAAACCGACTGTGACCGACAGTACCCTACCGGATGAAAATCAACTGACCCGGTTTAAACCGAGTGTCACTGATTTTCATAGTTGTTGCACCACTTGGCCACTTGATGGAGCCAAAGCATTACAAACCAACAGCAATTTAGGCCCGAGAAGGAAGCAGCTCGGAATGTGAGTCACCCCCATTAAATTCGGGGAGACACATTGGTTGACGAGGCCTACGCATACTTCTTCCCCATCCGCATTGGCCTGCCTGTGGTGGCCTGCCGCGGAGGTGTCAGGGGAAAACACTGCTTCTGGCCCAGTCCGGCACATGGGGAGCCGAGGTGTGAATGGCCCAAGGGCCAGAGCAACACCAGGTCCCCTGCCTGGCTCACGTGGGGGGAGAGGAGCTGTTGTGGTCTGCCATCTGTCTTACTGCGGCAGCACCCAAGTACTTCACAGGTCTTTAAAAAGACCATTTACTTAACGAGGCTTTGTTGTTCTTTCGCCCCTTCTTAGAGCCCCTGCAGCTACACTCTGCCGATTTTGACTCTAGTTGCGCCTCTGGGAGCTATGTAATACTAATATGTAAACTATGTACAGTAACTGTATATTTACTCACTCATGACATGACCCTCTGTTGTACGCGGCGGCTGCGGGGGTGCCGGGAGATGATGTGTGGGTGAGAAGGGAGGAGCCCCTCTCCCGTCCCCGGCTCTGCCCATGACTGTGCCCCGCTCCTAGCCGCCGAGGGCATCCGTCGCGGCTAGATCCGATCAACCAGCCGCTCCGCTCTGGGTGCCAGCGGGGGAGAGCGCAACCCCCGCCGCCCGTGCCAGCAGCCGAGGGGACGGCAGCTTCACACTGAGTACATAATTACTGCACTGCTGCCTTTGCTCATCTTGCATAGTGCAAAATATAGCGTGAACTTGACCCAAAGCTGTTAGCGCATTTTTCATGAGAACCCGATTATATTACTCAAGGACAGAGCTTTTTTTAAAATTTTTATTTTTGGCACAGGGTGATTAAGTGATTTGCCCAGAATCACAGGAAGTTGAGCCGACACCGAGACTCGAACCAGGTTCCCCAGTTCCAAAGTTGGCAACTCTGGCCGCTAGGCCACATCTCCTAACAATAGATCACAAAAGGGCTTCATATATTTGTTGAGAAGGAGACTTTCCACAGGGGCGAGCCCTCAACCTCACAGGCTTTAATTCTGCTGAAACATCGCCCTCACCAAACTGTACAAGTTGGTTGATGGCCACAGTCAGCATGTGTCTAATGTTGGTGTGTGGCCCGTCGCTAATTGCCTTCATAGTTCTCTAAGCGACCGCCTTCACAAAGAGCATGAAACGCATCTTTAATCGTTAAACCTCTGTAAGAGGTGTCTTTCTTTTTTAGTTTGACAAAGTCTTGTTGAAGTGATGCCTCCTTTGTAATATGATATTATTTTGAGCTCTTGTTTGAAATCATTGACGTTAAAGAGGATTCTGCAGTGCAGAGTTACACAAGCAAGCTTCATGCATGTACCTTCCATCGGGGCATGACGGTCTGTGGGCCCTTGATAAATGGCATTACAGGATCTATCCCTGCTCAGGAGAAATTATGAAACTGTATTCAACAGTGGATACAGTTTTCTATAAAAAATCCCACGCCGCCGCGTCTCTGAAAATGTTTAGTGTTTGCTTTCCATAATACGCTGGTACTGTTTTCCTAGTCGACTGTTTTGCTAACTGAGAGAGTGTGGCCTGCTGCTTTCCTGCCCATGCTTGGTTCTTGCCTAGAGTTGATTGTTTTTGTCCAGGTTGGTGTAAGTAATCAGTTGTTTGTGCGGCCAACTCGTCCACCATTTGTCTCTCTTAAATTTCATATAAACCTACATACCATTGTTCACATGGTTGGCTTCTCTTAGCCTCTCTAGATTGTTAATCATGTTCAATAACACTTGTACAACACTGGTGTGGCACTGGAGGAGACCCTTGGTCATCCAGGGTAAAACTTTCCAACTTCTCCTTCACACACCAGAGCCTGACCAGTCTGTACCCAAATAGGACTTTTCTTACACCCTGATTGCACTGATACCATCGTATTACCTGCCTCACCCATAGTGGTGATAACCTCCTGCCTTATTAGACACTTCGCAAACATTTCTGCTCTGTCAGTCAGGCAGTCGTACGTTTCAGAGCCTACATTTGTCTGTTCTGTTGCTCAGCCTGGGACCAGAACATATTTTCAGTTTTTTGTGGGGTAACTTTTGGCAGGTCACCCCCTTCGGAGCTCATAACTGAGCTGGCAAAGTTATCTTAATCTGTAGAGACACCTACTTCAGTTGAGTTAATTGCGGGCCTAGGCTGAGAGCCACCACAGCAACTAGGGCCTTTTCTGTGGCTCCTGCTGTGTGGGCGTAGAGACAATTTGAGAGTGTTCACTATGTCCGGGCCTCTGCAGACTTTGGTTCTTGCTCCTCCTTTATTTCCATTGTTCGGCAATTTTTGGGGGTTATGCTGGGTCATGTTGTGTGATCCACACCAGGGCCTCTGCAGCATCTGTGAAGAAGAATAACTTCTGTCTAAGATGATCTTTAGCTTGGTGGGACAGAGTATTGCAGCAATTACACCGCAATCTGCCTAGGAGGTGCACCCGGTGGGGGTCATTGCACTGGTGGGCCCTTTCATTCCAAAAAATACTCTACGTGTCGTGGAGGATCAACCTTACATAGGCACTGCTCTATGTAGGCAGGTGCATCTCTGTCTTCATACCCCTCACCCTGCGCAGAGGGATGATACAGGCTAGCCACGTACTTTAAGATCGGCCATATGCCAGAGGGCCTAGCTGTCTCCCTTCCATCGCCTCCCTTTAACACAGGTAGCAAGCACTATATAAATGCAAACCTTTTTGCCTCTCCTATCCCTCCGCTATCCTTCTCAATCCAAATAACTGACTAATATCCACCACTCAAATTACTTTCATATTTCACTATACTAATTCAACACTAATCCTTTATGGTTTCCGGAGTAGCGTGCTACTCGCTGAAAAAGCACTTCGACGACTCATCAGGGGTAGTAAGCGCTATATAAATGCAATTACAATACAATACAATACAATGCCATTTAATATTTGTGAAATTTGGGAGACTAAGAGGTGGGGGTTATTTTATGCAGGGAGACCCATCGTTTTGTGTTACCCCACTGGCCTGTCACACCCTGAATTTGTACGTGCCCTAGTGCAACCTGGAACCAGCTTACACCAAGCCGATGGACCGATTGGGAATCTGTTCCGCAAGCGTGCACCAGCATGAAAAACATTACCAAAAGCAACACAAAGGTATGACAAATACCTACCAGAGGTGTTCCTTGCAGATATTGAACATATTTCAGAGTTACTCCAAGGTGATGTAAAGATCTCTGTTACCATTGATGAAACTCCAGAGATGCGTGGCGACCCAGCAGTGTCAGTGCTAATCACATTTTGTGATGCAAAAAATGGATGGTACAGACGTACCATCATGGCAGATCTAGATGTACTGGAAACATGCAACGCAGTGTCACTTGGAATGCTGCTGCAGAGAGTTCTTACCAAGTTTAACAAAGATTGGAGTGATATTGTTTGTATTTGCAGCGATTCAGCTACGTATATGAAAAAGTTATGTGATGACCTGTCTAAAGCAATACCTGAGCTGAAGTGTTTCCCTGTAAGAGATCCTTGCCACTTGCTAGATGGTATGCTGAAAGCATCTTTACAATCTTTAGATTTAATGAAGAATGCTATTGATTTTGTAGTCCATTCGGGTGCACTGTTTCGTTATGCGCGGGAACTAAAACGCAAATATTTCTCATTTTGTGTTTTGTGTGGCAGCAAAGAAAGAGTCATCCCAACTGTGTCATTTAGTCGGTGGTTCTCAGTCCTAGAGGCCGTGAATGCAATATTATCTATGTGGCGACCGTTTACAGAATTTTTGCTTAGTGATGATGCAAAAGGCAAGAAATGTGAGGATCTTTGGGTGCATATTGATAGTGACGTGAAAAAAGTACACTCTACTGCATTCTTAGATTTTTACAGGAAAACATGACTGCTGCAGTGGACATAATCAAACAACTAGAGTCTGAAAACACCCTTGTCTACCAAGTGTTCAGCATAATTGGTGTACATGTGAAACATCTCCTCGAGAGTAGGCTAGGCGACACTTTTAGTGACTTTGGCACTGCAACATGTTCCCTGTTAGAATGCTTGCCACTTGGTAAGCAAAGAAGTGTTGAGGACCAATTCAGGAAATTTTATTTTACAATGCATGAGAAATGGCTAGCAATGATGCATAGAAATGTCCCTTCACCAACCATGGCGCTTGAAGTCAATGAAGCCTCACTGTGGTACTCTGCACAAGTGTTAGATCCCTTGAGTAAAGGGGAATTTTCTCCAGACTTTGCAAAGTACAGCTTCATTTTTGGCCGCTTTAATACCTCTGAGGGCATATGCACCCAGTTCAACGCATATGTTGCAGATCCTGTCCCAGAGAATGTCAACCTTCAGGTGCACCAGTATTGGCATGGAAAGCTACGTCAGTGGCCAGAGTTGGCAAATTGTGTACTGGCTGTTTTGGCGTTGCCAGTCTCAAGTGCCAATGTTGAGAGGGCCTTTTCACAAATAAAAGTTTACATGGGAAGGAAAGAGAGAGCGCGAATGACCAAAGACTCACTGAAGAAATATTGTATGCTGTACTACAATAAGTTCGACTTGTAAAAATGTATTTGGACCTCATATACACTGTACGTACACTGTCTATATACCATGCATCGATGAAGAAAGCAAGCAATAATAAAAGCAAAGCGTTCCATAAACACCGGTAAAACACTATTTCAGTTGTTTTTTATGGCGCGAAAATGAGTAACCACTGAAAAGCACTGTTTTTTTGAGGTATTGAAATCACTGGAAAACACTGAAAAAACACCACCAGAATTTACCAAAAATAGAAACTGAAAACAGGAAAGCCTAATTATATGCTACTAATGAGTTGTAGTATTCACTGTGCCACCCCCTAATGCAGCCTTTCAAAACATGCCTTCGGCCTGCCACTGCAGCATGTAGTGCAGTATTAAACTGTCATTTTGATTTGGTAAAATAAAACTTTTGCCAGGCCTAAACTTTCCTTTTTAACACTAATAGGTCACCCCTAAGGTAGGCCCTAAGAGCTCATTGGGTAGGGTGTATTATAATTAAAAAGTATGAAATATATGTTTAAGTTTTACTTATGTTGGGAGTGAAAAACTGCTAAAGTTGTTTCCCACTCCTGTAAGGGCCACCTCTCCCACTGACCAAGACTTGGTTACCTTATTACTTGTAATAAGTTCTAACTTCAGATAGGGAGCAGATATAGATATGCTGATTACACTCAAATGAATTGCAATATAAAATCCTCTTTAATGGTGAAATTGGTATTTAAGTTACAATTTTGAAAATGCCCTGTGACAGACCGGGCTCATCCCGGGTGAAGAGCGTGGACGTTGGCAATTGGTGGACCGCTACACCCCTCTCTTTCCCTCTTCTCCCCCCTCGACAGGACTTCCAATCCCAGAAACCCCTGCGCCCGCAAGAGCTCTCAGGAGGAAGACGTCTCTGATTGGGGATTCAGGGTTGACGGGACTCCGCCCTGTGACGTCACCGCCTGCGACGCCTTAAGGAAAGGGGATTCCCTGAAGGGGGTGTGTCGCTACACCGGCGAGAGAGACGAGGCGAGGGAAGAGAGGACAGCGTACTACGGAGCAGTCGTAGAGGCGAGAGAAGAGGGAGATCGGGTGACCGTGTCACCAGGAGCACCAGCGGAGCCAGGAGGCCAACGTCCCTGTGTTTCACCCAGCCACGCTCCAGGAGGAGCATGGCTCATCCAGGTACGCAAGCGCTTCACGGGCTGGCTTGGGAGGAGGGAGAGTACACCCCCGTAACCTTTGACATCCCTTCCTCTACCTAGCACTTTCCTTCACCATAACGTTCGGACCCCCACCCACCACCTAATCACATCCTGTCCCGTTATAGGAGTGTGTCATGCGTGTAGTGGAGTCCCCTCACCTTCACTTCCCTTTTGGGTATATCTAAAAGGTAACGACGCCTCACCTCTGCCTTTCTTTCTCTGTGTCCCCCGTCGGATGGAGAGGGAGTCCCTGGGAACCCGACGCCAGAACCGGAGGGAGCAGATCAGGAGAGAGACGGCGAGGGACCGGACGACCACCCAACAGGCCCCCAGCTCCCCGTATACACCGGAAAGACTGGCAACAAGGAGAAGACGTGTTTTACCAGCAATAAAGCCCTCTTTACCCCAGCTTAGTGTTCGGTCTCATCCTTTGCCCACGCAACAACTGGTGTCAGAAGTGGGATCCCCTGTGGAAGCCATCAGTAACCCCATGATGGACGCCCTCATACAGCACCTGGTTAAAGGACAAGAGAGACTGGAATGGGTCGTGGAACGGCAAATTACATCGGCGCAGGCGGACAGGGATGTCTTCAAAGATTCCTTTGCCGCCCAGATGGACGGATTGCAACAGGTGCTAGGAACACCCACACTAGCCGCCCCTAGGGAGGTCCGGAGCATGCCCCACGGACCCTCTGGCGTAGCATTGCAGAAGTATGTCCCCGGCGAGGATCCCGACGCATTCATGCTAAACTTCGAATGCGCTGCGAAAGCCTGCGCTTGGCCAGAAGACAGATCGCCCTTCTTCCTAGCACCCCTGTTGACGGGAGAGGCCCAGTCGGCATACCAGGTGGCCAATGCCACCGGTGACACCCCCTATCAGAACATCAAGGACGTGATCCTAGACCACCTCGGTCTAGACGCGGAAGCGTACCGTGTGCGTTTCCGGAGAGAACGAGGACAGCCCGGAGAGAACCCCAAGACCCTATATTTCCGCCTGAAGATGGCCGCGGACAAATGGCTAAAACCGCAGACCAGTACAAAGGAAGAGATCATGAACAGAGTGTATCTTGAGCAGTACCTGGAGGCATTGCCATATGGCACTCAGAGGTGGCTGAAGCAGCATCCCCACCTCACACCGGAAGAAGCGGTAGAAATGGCCACAACCTTCTCAAGGGCCCAACCGCGTGTGTCCCCCTGGGAGGGCGACAGGCCAGGCAAGACCGTCCCGGCGAAAAGCGAGAGGAAGATACGCCCATTGATGGACATCCACCGACCCAAAGCCCCCAAAGCTGAAATACCCTCGTTCCGCGGACCCCAGTGCTTTGAGTGCGGTGACTGGGGTCACATAGCATGGATGTGCCCCAAGAGGAGAACACCGGAGGAACCCATGGAAGTGGGTTATGTACCCAGATCAATACTCTATACCGCTGAAATGGGTCCAGCATTCCATGTAAGTGTACACGTGAATGGAAGGAGGGTAAAAGCATTGTTAGACTCAGGGTGCAAACAATCCGTAGTACACAAGTCCCTTGTTGAACGATCCCAGTACATCCAGGGCGCTATAGTCCAGATCAAATGCGTACATGGTGACATAAAACCGTACCCCTTAGCTTTTATTTCCCTCACACCCCCCCAGGGACCGTCATGCACAGTACGGGTTGGGGTATTGGAGGGACTCCCTGAGGAACTTATACTGGGAACCGACAATCCTGACTTCCTACAGCTTTTTACCCATACCATTGAGATGGGAGCCGGTAGATCCAAAAGCCCCAGACACCACTCCCAGTCTTTCCCCGCCTTGACCACCCCGAGCCATGGCTTCTAGACAAGAGTTTTAGGTTCGCACAGACCAACGACCCCTCCCTTCTCAACGCATGGGAAGCAGCTCATACGACCCAAGATGCCCCTTCACCTGTTTATCCCCGCTTCCTCATAAAAACGATATGCTTTACAGAAAAGGAGGTCCTGAGGATCCGGAACAACTATTGGTACCAACGTCCTTTAGGGAGCAGATACTATTCTTCTCCCACTCCCATCTCACAGCGGGCCATACCGGAGCGGAGAAGACGACACAGAACGTGCTCCGGCATTTCTATTGGCCGGGAATATACAAGGATATCAAGATACATTGTCAGACCTGTGAGGAGTGCCAGAGGAAAAACATGCAGCGCCCTCCGGCGGTTCCTTTACAATCCCTGCCGATTGTTGGGAACCCATTTGAACGGGTTGGGATGGACTTGATCGGGCCTCTACCCCTGACACGAAAAGGAAATCAATATGCCCTGGTGGTTGTAGATTATGCCACCAGGTTCCCTGAGGCGTTCCCCCTCAAAGCCCCTACCTCAGCAGCGATAGCAGACAGGCTAGTTGAGCTTTTTCCAAGGGTGGGGTTCCCGAAAGAGATCCTGATGGATCAGGGGACCCCCTTCGTCTCGCGCCTGATGAAGGAGGTTTGCGGTGTGTTGGACCTCCATCATATACGGACCTCGGTATACCACCCACAAACCGACGGCCTCGTGGAGAGGTACAACCGAACCATCAAGACCACCCTGAAGAAGATGCTAGCCGTTGAGGGTCGGGAATGGGACCGCCTCCTACCCCTGGCGCTTTATGTGATACGGGCCCAGGTCCAAAGCAGTTTAGGTTGTTCGTCCTTTGAACTCCTGTATGGAAGGCAACCCCGGTCATTCCTGGAAATGACAAAGGAAGCGTGGGAGCAAGAACTCGAAGAAGAAACAAGGGAGACGCTAGAATACACCCAGCAACTGAAATCCAAGATCTGGAAGTTGAGAGACCTGGCATACGCACATCTGGAGAGCAGCCAAAAGCGACAAAAGGAGAATTACGACCGTGGGAAGAGATGGCGAAGACTATCCATAGGAGACTGGGCCCTGGTCCATCTTCCCTCCTCAACCCGGAAATTTCAGTCAGGGTGGCAGGGACCTCACAAAGTAGTGGGGGTCATAGGACAAACGACCTACCGACTGCAAGTCACACCTCGCAGGCAACAAACTTTCCATATAAACCTCCTTAAAAAATGGCTGGGACCCCTCCCACAGATGCCCATCTGACCATACCTTCGCCGGAAGACGACGTGAACACCTTAGACAGACTCGTGGTGAACGAGGACATCTCAGCCGAACAAAGAACGGCACTCTGGAAACCCTATGCCCGTTTTCGCCGATATTCTCGGACCTACCGGGTAAAACCACCCTAGCTGAACACCGCATACACACTCCTTCTGGAAAGATCATAAAGCAGAAGCCGTACCGAATACCGGCAGCAAAACGAGCAGCCGTCAAACGGGAAGTCCAGACTATGCTACAGCTCGGTATCATACGACCCTCTACCAGCGAATGGTCCTCGCCAATAGTCATGGTGCCTAAACCAGATGGATCGACGAGGTTCTGTATGGACTTCAGAGCCCTGAACACTATCTCGGCCTTCGATGCTTACCCCATCCCACGAATCGACGAATTAATCGAGAAACTGGGGGAAGCTCGATACATAACAACACTCGATTTAACCAAGGGCTATTGGCAGGTGCCCCTCAGAGAGGAGGACCGAAAAAAGACAGCGTTTTCCACACCAGAAGGCCTTTACGAGTTTACCGTCCTCCCTTTTGGCTTACACGGGGCACCGGCCACATTCCAAAGGCTCATGAACACAGTGCTCCACAACCATTCCTCCTATTGTTCGGCCTATCTGGACGATATAGTAGTGTTCAGCAAGACATGGGAAGAACACCTCGCCCACTTGCGGATCGTGTTGAGTGCCTTAGAACAAGCGGGGCTACACGTGAACTCAAAAAAATCCCGAGCAGCATATCGAAAAGTTAAATACCTGGGGTACGTACTGGGACGGGGTCTGATAAGTCCCCAGACCGAAAAAGTAAGAGCGATAGCTGATACCCCTTTTCCCCAAAACAAAAGAGACCTCCGCGCCTTCCTGGGTTTGGTTGGATACTATAGGCGGTTCATTCCCCAGTTTTCCGAAATCGCCACTCCCCTCAAAGACGTCCTGCGTAAAAACAGCAGCCTGCTCCTGCTTCAACATCCCAGCAAGGATATGCAGGAGGCATTTCAAACCCTTAAGGGAATCATCACCACCAGCCCCGTTTTAGCCTCCCCAAACTTCAGCCAGGCCTTCATACTGCATACCGACGCCTCAAACCATGGATTGGGCGCCGTCTTGTCACAGGTATCTGAGGAAGGGATAGAACACCCAATACTGTACATTAGCCGCAAACTCTTTCCCAGAGAGACCAAGTATCCAACCATAGAGAGGGAATGTTTAGCGGTTAATTGGGCGGTTGACAAGCTGCGCTATTATTTGGAAGGGCGTCCATTCACGTTGTACACGGACCATGCACCCTTGCAGTGGATGTGTAGGAACAAGTCGCAGAACCCTAGAGTCCTGCGCTGGTTCTTGACGCTTCAACCCTTTTCCTTTGAAGTCCGTCACCGTAAAGGAAAAGACAACGGGAGTGCGGATTACTTGTCCAGGGTGTTTCCTCTCCCCGATCGGGAGAATCCAGGGGAGGAGGTGTGTGACAGACCGGGCTCATCCCGGGTGAAGAGCGTGGACGTTGGCGATTGGTGGACCGCTACACCCCTCTCTTTCCCTCTTCTCCCCCCCCGACAGGACGACTGGACTTCCAATCCCAGAAACCCCTGCGCCCGCAAGAGCTCTCAGGAGGAAGACGCCTCTGATTGGGGATTCAGGATTGACGGGACTCCGCCCTGTGACGTCACCGCCTGCGATGCCTTAAGGAAAGGGGATTCCCTGAAGGGGGTGTGTCGCTACACCGGCGAGAGAGACGAGGCGAGGGAAGAGAGGACAGCGTACTACGGAGCAGTCGTAGAGGAGAGAGAGGAGGGAGATCGGGTGACCATGTCACCAGGAGCACCAGCGGAGCCAGGAGGCCAACGTCCCTGTGTTTCGCCCAGCCACGCTCCAGGAGGAGCGTGGCTCATCCAGGTACGCAAGCGCTTCTCGGGCTGGCTTGGGAGGAGGGAGAGTACACCCCGTAACCTTTGACATCCCGTCCTCTACCTAGCACTTTCCTTCACCATAACGTTCGGACCCCCACCCACCACCTAATCACATCCTGTCCCGTTATAGGAGTGTGTCACGCGTGTTGTGGAGTCCCCTCACCTTCACTTCCCTTTTGGGTATATCTAAAGGTAACAACGCCTCACCTCTGCCTTTCTTTCTCTGTGTCCCCGTCGGATGGAGAGGGAGTCCCTGGGAACCCGACGCCAGAACCGGAGGGAGCAGATCAGGAGAGAGACGGCGAGGGACCGGACGACCACCCAACAGGCCCCCAGCTCCCCGTATACACCGGAAAGACTGGCAACAAGGAGAAGATGTGTTTTACCAGCAATAAAGCCCTCTTTACCCCAGCTTAGTGTTCGGTCTCATCCTTTGCCCACGCAACATGCCCCTTTGAGAAAGTGTGCATTTTCTTGTCCCAGCCAACTGTGCCTCCTACCAGTGTCCTGGGTCACATGACTGTGAATGGCTCTGTTGTTGGGGTTTGTGTGACCAAATAGTGACAGAAAGGGGGCTTAGGTCTGGACAGGATGAACCATCCTGGCAAGATGAGTGGGGAGGGGCTGTACCCAGCCTCACTCACACTTTAAAAGGCTTTGCTTACAGCACTGACAAAGGAACCTGACACCAGACCTGCCCTACTTTATGTCACCCATGACAGCTTGGAGACTTGACCAAGAAAGGGGGAAGAACATTCTAGAAACAGTGTTGGAGCTAGGACAGGGAGACCCTTCAGACAAAGGCTGGCACCAGGTATAAATATTAGACCTTCAGAGCCACTCATCAGAACACTCCTGGACATGTTGAAGATTCAGATCAAGGACTAACTTGCTGCTTGAAGGACTGCCTTGCGGTTGGAAGAAGGACAATTGGACCTGCTTGCCTTGATCCCAGGCTACCCAGAGTGACTCTAAGTGTCTGTTAGCTGACCTCCTTTGTGCTAAAGGTACACAACAAGCTTCAGCGGCCTCCTTATAACTGCCCAGCTGAAACTGGACCTGTCTGAGAGCTGCTGCTGTCCTCCACAGGAGTAAGTCCTTATCCCCAAGAGGTGACCCCCCACGTCCTGGGTCCTTGGCTGGCATCAGTGGCAACTGCTCCAAAGAAAAGAAAAAGTTGGAAAAACCATACGTCTGGGCTCCTTGCAACTGCAAACGGGCCCGTTCGCGGCAAAACTCTGCTGCCAAAGACGGCTGCCAATGTGAATCTCCAATGAAACCTGCTCTTCATGCCGAAAGTGACTGCCAGTGACGATGGGGAACACAAGACCTACACTTCGCGCTACCACAACAACAGTCTGCGATGACCACCAATGCGAAGCTTCAGGGCCAACCGGATCTTCATGCTACAGCCTGTCCACGACACTCGACCTGCCTGATCTTTGCCCCAGAAGCCTCCTCTTGGCGGCCTCCTCCAACATGAATGGAACACTTCGCACCGGACTTGAGAAGGTAACTCCTCAGTGGAACTAATCTGGTCCCTGTATCTGACCCATACTCCATTGTGGTTGGTATAAACTTGTGACTTTCTCCTGGTCAATGTGATCAGATGACCACAAGTATCGCTTTGTGCATTAGGTGCTATTTTCACTGAAAACTTTAAAATTTGATATCTCCGATCCTACCGATTGGATGTTTGTTGTTCTGGTATCATTATATTTATTAAAACGGATGCTATTTTTCTCAACTGGTTTGAGATTTTTCTTGTGTTGCGTTTTCACTTTATTACTGTTTGTGTGCTACATAAAATACTTTGTACATTGCGTAAATGTTAAGCCTGACTGTTTTTGTGCCAAGCTACCAGAGGGTTAAGCACAGGTTACTGAAGTGACTTTTGTGGATTACCCTGACAAGGATTGTGGTTGTTGCCTGAGTGGGCTACAATCCGTCTTAACCAGTGACCCAATTTCTTACAATCAGCCTTATAATCCACATTAAGATGGACAGGATTTTAGTAACAACCCAGATGTATGACCACAGTGGGAAAAGGTATCTTTCACAAAACTAACAACAAGCAAGAAGACAATTGTTCCTCGATTAACTGAATGGATGTTTATTTCACTCGTTTAAAAACCTGAATCAGAATCATTTACATATAGCACAATTTCTTGCACTGGCATAATTCCAATTGCTATAGATTCTGTTGGTGGTTTGTAATAAATCACGGTTGCAGAGGTGGCAATTGTTGATACAGCAGATTCTGGTTCACTTTTTGAAGATGATGCTTGCATCACACCGCTTAATTCATTGCTTGATGTAGTTAGTACTATGTGTAAAGCTGGAGACACAGTAGGCTTATCAGCCCCTGGAATGGGGTTAATGATTTAGCATCTTGGGGTAATTCTTCCAAAGTAGGGTGAGGACAAAGCGGTCTATTGTGTTATAATTGGTGTTGATGGGAGTCTCCTTAACAGAATCGGACAAATGGTGCTTATTAATGTGATCAAATGGCACCTTCCTGTTTTTCTTTGCACAGGGAATGGTAGCAAGATTGCTGTGCGAGTGCCCTCTCCTCCAAGAACTAGAACAGGTGAACTGTACGATCATTCAAACTCTCTTGTGAAGGATCCTTCCTGACCTAGCTCTCCCACTTTGGGGAGCCACCTGTCAGCAGTTTTATCAACTTTATCTTCAGTGGTGGCAGAGTCAGACTTCTTTACGTTGGACAGTTTTGTGCACATTTTTTGATTATTCTGTAATAAATGTATCATGAAAGAGGGTCAGATTTATTGTTTTTTTACTCTGCCACTCTTCTAGCGAAATCAAGATTAGGCACATACAGCGCTCCCAAGAGTAACTCATCAGCGGTGTGTCCATCTAATACTCCGCTAGGCAAGTTATTTAGTGCTGTCTGCACAATATACAAATTACAATACTATAATAATCCTGTATCCAATACCCTAGCAGTAAAGGTTTGGCTTAGTATACTATTGGCTCACTCTACAACACTGTTTGATTCTGGATGGAACGGGTGCAATTATTGCAGTTGTACTCCCAAAGTAGACATAGCATCGATAAATGTCTTAGTTGTGAATGCAGGGCCATTGTCTGAATGGGAGGTATACACTGACCTCCATTGCTACTATGCACTGCAAATCCTTTATGACGAATGTATGTCGATACTTTGCATACCATTACTTCGCATGATTTTAGTGCGATATTTTTACTTAGCATAAACCATTACTTCGCAAGTTTTAACTGCGCATGCATTTATAACGCAAATGGTTATAAATGTACTATGGTTTATGCTAATTAAAAACATCGCACTAAAATCATGCTTACACTACACTACCTTACACTACCTTACACTACCTTACACTATCTAAACATCACTACACTACCCGAAACCCTAATACACTACCCCCTATACGACCTTCCCCCTTCCCCCTGCCTGGACCCTACACTCTAACACTACACTTCACCACCCCCCCGATACTACCCTAAACCGTATAACACTACACTACACTACACAAACACCACACCACTACCCTAAACCCTAAAACACTACTCCCTGCACGACCCTCACCCTTCCCCCAGTCCGCTCCCTACACTACAACACTACCCTGTACGACACCCCAACACTACCCTAAACCCTAAAACACTACCCTACACTACACAAACACCACAACACTACCCTAAACCCTAAAACACTACCCCCTGCACAACCCTCCCCCGACCCCCAGCCCTGTTCCTACACCCAAACACTACCCTGCACTACACCCCGACACTACCCTAAACCCTAATACATCACCTTACACTACACTAACACAACACTACCCTAAACCCTAAAACACTACCCCCAGCACGACCCTGCCCCTACCCCCAGTCCCTTCCCTACACTGAAACACTACCCTGCACGACCCCCGACACTACCCTAAACCCTAAAACACTACCCTACACTACACATACACCACATCACTACCCTAAAGCCTAAAACACTAGCCCAGCACGACCCTACACTACTCAAACACAACCCTACAACCTAAAAGACTACCCCTGCACGACATAAAAAAACTACACTTACCTCTCTCTCCTCCGTGGTTCCTCTCTTCTCCGGCTTCCAGCGGCTTCCAGCGACGTCAGATCTGCACGTCGTTGTTTGGAAACGGAAGCTCCTTTCAAACAATGATGTGGATAGCGCATACCATTACAACGCATGCGTTGTAACAACGCTAGCGATGTAACAACTTGCGTACTAATGGTACGTGTTGTAACATCGCAAGCGTAGTAACGCTTGCGAAGTAATGGTATGCGCACTAGCAGCCGCGCAGTAAAGGCTGTTTACCCTTTATGCTCGAGCAGTAGCAGTTTTTTGTGGCCAAACCAAAAGGAATCTAGAGCAGGAATCGACTGCACCCAATATATATTTATATTGATTGACACTAGTTAATGGACCGATATGGTTGAATAAAATTTCGCCGAACTGTTTGTTGTACATGGTAAAGTGAGTAGGCACTGGTTTTACAATAGTTGAATGCCTTATTTATTGACAAATGTTACATTGTTGTACTTTTTTTTGTGAGCTGCTAAATATACCACCAGTATCGTTGCTGTAGCATTGATACAGTAGCGCCGATGCCAGCCTGAGCAGAAACTATCCCTTTATGAGCTGCCCTAATTCTAGCCCAGCTCACCGATCAGGAATGTGCCCATCTCTGACCCCAGGTATAAAAAACATTGGAGCATTGTCTTTGGTAAGACTATAAGAGCACTTTGGGGGAAACCTACAGGAGGCTTTTCACATTTTAATGTTGCTTGTATAGCCACTAAAATGTATATACTTTTCACATTTCAATGTTGCTTGTATAGCCACTAAAATGTATATACTTTTCACATTTCAATGTTGCTTGTATAGCCACTAAAATGTTTATACTTTTCACATTTCAATGTTGCTTGCATAGCCACTAAAATGTATATACTTTTCACATTTCAATGTTGCTTGTATAGCCACTAAAATGGCTGCATCACTCTTGGCGGAACACACATTGTCAGCATTCTATGTTTATCCTAGGGTGTCTTGTGGGAATAGACTGCTTCCAACTGACTAGTTTCACGAGCAATCCAAGATGGAATTTCGACTTGCTTTGTGGGTGCTTTGACCATAATAGCATTAGTAGTCTGTAGACTAATTGCCTGCTCTCTGGGATGTGCTTGTTCGGCAGGACCAGGAACTATTGCCCCAGTTGCTGTTGACTGTAAATAAACTGTCTATGTCACCTATACATAGATACTGGTTCTTTTAGTAGGCGTCTTAAGTCTGGAACTTGCAGGTTTACTGCATCTTTATACGGGGTACACCCAGCTGATAGGGTCCAAGTAGGCCCTTCCCTGCTGAAGGGGTCCATTCTGATATTCTGAACTACACGAGGTAGTTGTCCACCAGACCATGCTTGGTATTCTTAATATCATAGTGGGAATTGTAAATCATGATAGGGTTCAGAATTAGCAGGTAATGCAGTAGCTCTGTATGTAGAAACGTTCCTTGTGTTAGGACCTATAGGATAAAAGTCCACCCATGAGAAAGGTATTTCAAAGTGGTATGCAGGACATGCTTTTAAAACAAAAAATACCATCGTACCCGTGTTTAAAAAACCCGGAACCAGGAGGTGTTGTGTAAGTGGTGTACTATAATTCACTCCTATAGAAATAGGATGTAAAACAGTTTCAAATATGTGAGTCAAACTGAAACTGAAAAGGCGTAATTACCTTTTACTAGTCAAGCACCTGACAACCCATACCAGAGAGGGAGCACCAGTCTTGACTGAGGGAGGAAATATCTATTATAAGGAGTTTTGGGCCGCCTCTATTCAATTATTAAATATGGCGTCTCACCAAAGTACCTTCCACACTTGTATACGCCATCTCAGGCCTCATCCTATGGCTTCTAGAAGCTTCAGAAGATCCTATCTAGGGCTGTACCGTGCCAACAGATCATTCAGATCCCTTTAAAGCTCAGCAATGCTAATGGACCAGGGTCTGCTTCTCTAAAGCAATCCTGATCCAATGGCATTGAATTGACACAGAGCCCTCAGGTGTCCCTCCTGTCTTCTTTTGGTACCTTACATAGCAAAAGCTAAGATTCTCTGTTGCCATAAACACTTCTTTTCTGTGATGGTATAATGCAGTGTGGGTGATTCCCTATGTTATCACAGTTTCGGAAAACCAATAAAACATTCCTTATTATAACTAAATCACTGTATATTTTACAAATTATTTGGGAGATTCCTTTCCAGATAATCGATTTTTATATGATCGTAAAGCACTGGTCTGTATTCAGGAGAACTACACAAATTCTGGACTGAAAAAATAACATAATCAATTCTTTCACTGACATTTATTTTTATACACAACTTTTCACAGAAACGTTTACATACAGAAGGGTCTCTTAAACATGTCTTCTTCCCTATGCTATACATTAATTTCATCCACACGCCCGTTAATTATATATGTATGTTCAGGCTTACAATTTATTTAATACCAATGGTAGCCCCTCTCTTCGATGACAATTTTCATAAATGATTGGGGAGTATTCCACCGTTTTATATGCTACGAACACAACACAATTTAACAACAGTTTCTCCAAAATATGTATCGATTTGACAGTTTGTAGTAACAAAGGTCCACACAGGTAGGATGTAATTAAATATGATTTATTCAAGCAGGTAACATGTTGAATAGATTCAGACAACAGGTACTTGCGTTGTGAAGGGGAGCCCCACCAGGAGCAGCCTGACTGCTGCTCAGCCCATGCTCAACTGTCACTTCACCTCTCAGTCTCCCAACATTCTGAGGCACATCATGACTCCAACATTCTATTGAGCACACAGCACACTGCTGAGCAGGAGGTGTGAATTACATTACATTAATAAATGCAGGATACTAGATATCCCCTTTCCTTACACAAGAGAAGCACAAGTCCTGTATTAGAATACTATATAACGAGAGAGAACCAAGGAAGAAATAACTCCGAAGAACAACGATGTAACAGCATAAATGTCAGAGCAGAGAACAAGAAAGGCAGAGCGAAGAGACAGATGGAAGAAGACAAGGAGGAAGCAAAGAGCAAGCATACACAAATGGGAAGGACCCAAACTCTCCAACAACGAATACAAAAAGGAAGCAAAGAAACGACCGAACAGGAGAGAGCGAAGAGATAGGTGAAAGAAAACGTGGACGAAGCGAAGAGGAAATGTACACGAATAGAAATGAAGATTACTCTCCAACAAAGAGTAGAATGGAGAATAAAACAGTGAAAATGCGTAGAGAACAACAAGAGCACATAAAGACATAGGCGCACCAAAGACTACCCCCAAACATACCCACTGGCCAGGCAGGCAAGCAAGGAAGGAAGGACAAGGCACGACACGACCTACACACCAGACTTCCCAAGACACATGAAATCGACAAGGGAGGAACTCCTCCTACACAGGGAAGAAAAAGGGAAGAAACTACAATGAAGGAAAGACTGGAGACAAGGGAAGACTAACAACCTATAGTAGTCCAGATACCAAGGATGAACATAATGTGTAACATCACGCGGAGAACTGAACAGGCGAGAAAACAGAGGAAGAGAGAATAATTACAAAAGAGATATAATTCTACTTCCCCCACTTTCATCATGATAATAAAATGATTAAGAGAATAACATAGTATGTTCAACAATGGAAAAATTACGTAAGCAAGACATTTTAGAAAATGACAGCAAAAGTGTAGGGTCCAGATTCCAGGGATGAAATGAAAATGAACATCACAAGGAAAGCTGAACCGGAGTAAACAGAGAAGAAGCGAAGTAAATACAAACAGTATCACTTATCCTCCCCCAGATTCAAATTGACGATTAATAAAGATAAAAGCATTACGTTGGATTTACAAATCGACAATGTAACATCGTAACTGAGTGCGTGGAGTTGGGACAAAATCCCATGACCAACCCTAACACGTGAGAGAGGTCTGTAATGTAAATGAGACTAAAGACCCATGAAATAAAAGTCCGTGTAGAGACAACCCCCGTGCAGAGGTCAAACACTGTGTAATGTAGTTATGGGACAATGACCCATAAGCAAGTACCCTGGGAGAAGGGTGAAAGCTAAAATAAAATGGGACTATAACCCATAAAACACACCCTGAGAGGGTAAAAGTGTAATTGAAAATGGGACTGAAACCCATGCAACGGTGCCCTGTGTAAGGGTGAAAAACGTATGTAGCCCATGTAGGCTAGTGTATTGTGAGCATTAGGGACAATAACCCTTTGCCATCCCTATGTAGGGAAGAGTGAAGCGTAAATAAATACATTGGATCTACAAAGAGAAGCCATGCAAGTGTAACATGACAGGAACGTAACATTCTGTGTTAACAGATCCTACTCGCAATCCCGTGGAGATTGAGTAGGAACTACAAAATCACAAGAAGTGCGGAACTGGAGAGATAATACCTAAAAATGCATTTGGCCTAAGAACGCGACAACATAAGCGTTTGCTGACATTGACAGTTTAAGGTGAGTGTCTCACCGTAGTGCTGTGTAACACACTGAAGATCGCAAGCTGACAAGCTTGGCAGACAAAGCAAAAAGCTGACGGTGTCTTGTAACACCCTAATGCACTAACAGAACAAACGTAGATTAAACCGCAGGTTGGCTCACACATAGATTATGCTGATGGAGTACACAGTTAGCCTGAGGTGGGCGAAAGGCCCTGCACCCACAAAATGTAATAAAGAAAAGCACACCACGTCTTTAGGAGAACATTTACTGCTCCTCAGATGTCCCAGCGTTCCGGAGTAAACATGGACATACCTCTGTTGAGGGTAGACATCCTTAGCTCCATGTAGACTACCATGGAGAAGGAAGAATGCAGCTCGAACATAGTGCTGCACTAGGAAGCTCCTCTGCGACACCACCGGGAGGAACAACACTCGCTGGTTGGGTACAGTCACCCGTAACAAGATGGTGGCAAGGACGATGCGCAGCGCCGGAAGGCTCCCGGCGCGCACCTGCGCCAAACAGTATACCTCAGGACGTGGTGACGTGTCGTGCTGGACGATTCTCATCGTCGAGATGTGCCGCGCGGCTCTACCTATGAGGTAAGCAGTGCGCACAATGTCAAACGGCTGAATAACGGCTTAAACGGCCGAGAAGATGGCAGTACGTCGAATTCTGAGGAGAACAAACGTTGTTGGGAAACTCACCTCAGATAGAGAGGAGCACACAAAACAGTCCAGTCAAATCGTACGCTGTCTCTCACATAGCGATGTGGAGAGAGAGCTAAAACACTACATGAACCTAATCTGACTCACCAGAAATGTGCCGCTCTGATTATTGTAAGGACAAACGTAGGCAAGCTAAACGAACTCCAGAATCTTTACGAAAGAGACCATGAATTACTGTTTGTGGTGAAAGAGAAATGTCCAAGCACAGCTACTGTGTACTTGCAGATTTCCGTAAACTCCAAAGCACAGTAGTGGCAGGTTGTAGCTTGAAACAGACAACATTTTGTAGTCAGCATCAGTCCGTGCCCCGGTGACAGACACAGTTCCAGTCAGACGAAAGGAAAACATCGAGAAAAATTCTCCTCATGTGGAAGCAAAGTGACGTGAGATCATCACCTCGAACACCTCACCGGTGAGACCTCACATGCATGAAACAGCTGCACATCTCCCAAACACCGGAGCACTGCAGTCGAGGATAGCAGCCAGAAGCAGACTCACCACAGAGAACAACATGCGTAAGTGCTGTATAACTGGCCAAGGTTCCCCTACTTTATGTTACTGCATGCTCCAAGATGTTTTACCTCAGGGTCGTAGAGTTTGTGGCTGGGTAATGACCACCGTGACTGAGAAAAGATTACTTGGAGTAAAGTTGATGTGCTAGAAGGCACATACAGCGAATGTTTTACCAAAGTCTAAATTATGTAAATTAGATGAGCACAGCACGCCTGGGCTAGGGCCGTCCGATGGTGAGGACACTGGTGGGGCTGAAAGGCGTAGTGCTTCATCTTTACCTGAATCTTCTAGTCGTCTTTTCTTTTCTGTGTAAAACTTGTTTCTTCTTTGTTGACCTCGTTGTTGTTCTGTGTATAACAGCCTTGCAACATGTACGCTGATTTTCCTTTCTTGTGGATACCTCCTCTTCTGTAAATTGTGGTTGTTGCCACTGTAGTTTCTGTAGGTTACGCCATCTCCAGGTCCTTTTTTGTTCGCCAGGTTCCTGAGATCTGCTTGTAACACGTAGGTTCGTCACCATGCTCGTCGCCAAATAAATGTAGTAATGAAGGTCCACGCAGGTAGGATGTAATTAAATATGATTTATTCAAGCAGGTAACATGTTGAATAGATTCAGACAACAGGTAGTTGCGTTGTGAAGGGGAGCCCCACCAGGAGCAGCCTGACTGCTGCTCAGCCCATGCTCAACTGTCACTTCACCTCTCAGTCTCCCAACATTCCGAGGCACATCATGACTCCAACATTCTATTGAGCACACAGCACAAACACTGGCTGAGCAGTAGGTGTAAATTACATTACATTAATAAATGCAGGATACTACATATCCCCTTTCCTTACACAAGAGAAGCACAAGTCCTGTATTAGAATACTATATAACGAGAGAGAACCAAGGAAGAAATAACTCCGAAGAACAACGATGTAACAGCATAAATGTCAGAGCAGAGAACAAGAAAGGCAGAGCGAAGAGACAGATGGAAGAAGACAAGGAGGAAACAAAGAGCAAGCATACACAAATGGAAAGGACCCAAACTCTCCAACAACGAATACAAAAAGGAAGCAAAGAAGAGACCGAACGGGAGAGAGCGAAGAGATAGGTGAAAGAAAACGTGGATGAAGCGAAGAGGAAATGTACACGAATAGAAATGACGATTACTCTCCAACAAAGAGTAGAATGGAGAATAAAACAGTGAAAATGCGTAGAGAACAACAAGAGCACATAAAGACATAGGCGCACCAAAGACTACCCCCAAACATACCCACTGGCCAGGCAGGCAAGCAAGGAAGGAAGGACAAGGCACGACACGACCTACACACCAGACTTCCCAAGACACACGAAATAGACAAGGGAGGAACTCCTCCTACACAGGGAAGAAAAAGGGAAGAAACTACAATGAAGGAAAGACTGGAGACAAGGGAAGACTAACAACCAATAGTAGTCCAGATACCAAGGATGAACATAATGTGTAACATCACGCGGAGAACTGAACAGGCGAGAAAACAGAGGAAGAGAGAATAAAATACAAAAGAGATATAATTCTACTTCCCCCACTTTCATCATGATAATAAAATGATTAAGAGAATAACATAGTATGTTCAACAATGGAAAAATTACGTAAGCAAGACATTTTAGAAAATGACAGCAAAAGTGTAGGGTCCAGATTCCAGGGATGAAATGAAAATGAACATCACGAGGAAAGCTGAACCGGAGAAAACAGAGAAGAAGCGAAGTAAATACAAACAGTATCACTTATCCTCCCCCATATCCAAATTGACGATTAATAAAGATAAAAGCATTACATTGGATTTACAAATCGACAATGTAACATCGTAACTGAGTACGTGGAGTTGGGACAAAATCCCATGACCAACCCTAACACGTGAGAGAGGTCTGTAATGTAAATGAGACTAAAAACCCATGAAATAAAAGTCAGTGTAGAGACAACCCCCGTGCAGAGGTCAAACACTGTGTAATGTAGTTATGGGACAATGACCCATAAGCAAGTACCCTGGGAGAAGGGTGAAAGCTAAAATAAAATGGGACTATAACCCATAAAACACACCCTGAGAGGGTAAAAGTGTAATTGAAAATGGGACTGAAACCCATGCAACGGTGCCCTGTGTAAGGGTGAAAAACGTATGTAGCCCATGTAGGCTAGTGTATTGTGAGCATTAGGGACAATAACCCTTTGCCATCCCTATGTAGGGAAGAGTGAAGCGTAAATAAATACATTGGATCTACAAAGAGAAGCCATGCAAGTGTAACATGACAGGAACGTAACATTCTGTGTTAACAGATCCTACTCGCAAACCCCAGGGAGATTGAGTAGGAACTACAAAATCACAAGAAGTGCGGAACTGGAGAGATAATACCTAAAAATGCATTTGGCCTAAGAACGCGACAACATAAGCATTTGCTGACATTGACAGTTTAGGTGAGTGTGTCCCCGTAGTGCTGTGTAACACACTGAAGATCGCAAGCTGACAAGCTTGGCAGACAAAGCAAAAAGCTGACGGTGTCTTGTAACACCCTAATGCACTAACAGATCAAACATAGATTAAACCGCAGGTTGGCTCACACATAGATTATGCTGATGGAGTACACAGTGAGCCTGAGGTGGGCGAAAGGCCCCGTACCCACAAAATGTAATAAAGAAAAGCACACCACGTCTTTAGGAGAACATTTACTGCTCCTCAGATGTCCCAGCGTTCCGGAGTAAACATGGACATACCTCTGTTGAGGGTAGACATCCTTAGCTCCATGTAGACTACCATGGAGAAGGAAGAATGCAGCTCGAACATATAGCTGCACTAGGAAGCTCCTCTGCGACACCACCGGGAGGAACAACACTCGCTGGTTGGGTGCAGTCACCCGTAACAAGATGGTGGCAAGGACGATGCGCAGCGCCGGAAGGCTCCCGGCGCGCACCTGCGCCAAACAGTATACCTCAGGACGTGGTGACGTGTCGTGCTGGACGATTCTCATTGTCGAGATGTGCTGCGCAGCTCTACCTATGAGGTAAGCAGCGCGCACAATGTCAAACGGCTGAATAACGGCTTAAACGGCCGAGAAGATGGCAGTACGTCGAATTCTGAGGAGAACAAACGTTGTTGGGAAACTCACCTCAGATAGAGAGGAGCACACAAAACAGTCCAGTCAAATCGTACGGTGTCTCTCACATAGTGATGTGGAGAGAGAGCTAAAACACTACATGAACCTAATCTGACTCACCAGAAATGTGCCGCTCCGATTATTGTAAGGACAAACGTAGGCAAGCTAAACGAACTCCAGAATCTTTACGAAAGAGACCATGAATTACTGTTTGTGGTGAAAGAGAAATGTCCAAGCACAGCTACTGTGTACTTGCAGATTTCACGTAAACTCCAAAGCACAGTAGTGGCAGGTTGTAGCTTGAAACAGACAACATTTTGTAGTCAGCATCAGTCCGTGCCCCGGTGACAGACACAGTTCCAGTCAGACGAAAGGAAAACATCGAGAAAAATTCTCCTCATGTGGAAGCAAAGTGACGTGAGATCATCACCTCGAACACCTCACCGGTGAGACCTCACATGCATGAAACAGCTGCACATCTCCCAAACACCGGAGCACTGCAGTTGAGGATAGCAGCCGGAAGCAGACTCACCACAGAGAACAACATGCGTAAGTGCTGTATAACTGGCCAAGGTTCCCCTACTTTATGTTACTGCATGCTCCAAGATGTTTTACCTCAGGGTCGTAGAGTTTGTGGCTGGGTAATGACCAGCGTGACTGAGAAAAGATTACTTGGAGTAAAGTTGATGTGCTAGAAGGCACATACAGCAAATGTTTCACCAAAGTCCAAATTATGTAAATTAGATGAGCACAGCACGCCTGGGCTAGGGCCGTCCGATGGCGAGGACACTGGTGGGGCTGAAAGGCGTAGTGCTTCATCTTTACCTGAATCTTCTAGTCGTCTTTTCTTTTCTGTGTAAAACTTGTTTCTTCTTTGTTAACCTCGTTGTTGTTCTGTGTATAACAGCCTTGTAACATGTACGCTGATTTTCCTTTCTTGTGGATACCTCCTCTTCTGTAAATTGTGGTTGTTGCCACTGTAGTTTCTGTAGGTTGCGCCATCTCCAGGTCCTTTTTTGTTCGCCAGGTTCCTGAGATCCGCTTGTAACACGTAGGTTCGTCACCATGCTCGTCGCCAAATAAATGTAGTAACAAAGGTCCACGCAGGTAGGATGTAATTAAATATGATTTATTCAAGCAGGTAACATGTTGAATAGATTCAGACAACAGGTAGTTGCGTTGTGAAGGGGAGCCCCACCAGGAGCAGCCTGACTGCTGCTCAGCCCATGCTCAACTGTCACTTCACCTCTCAGTCTCCCAACATTCCGAGGCACATCATGACTCCAACATTCTATTGAGCACACAGCACAAACACTGGCTGAGCAGGAGGTGTGAATTACATTACATGAACAAATGCAGGATACTACACAGTTCTATGGCCTTCTTCGGATCTTAGGCCTTCTTCATAAAAAGTAGGTTTTTTTCATCGCAGAAACTGGACTCTGGTAAAAAGCGGGGCTACAATGGAACAATTGGCGAGCTTCAGTCACTGAATGCAATGTATGGACAAAGAGACCAAACTCTGAGTGAAGTGTAAGGTAACCACAGTGCTAAAAGAAAATCACCACTCACCTTCCAGTATCTAGAAAGCTGTATGCCTATTAAAGAATGAATACATCCACTCTGGGGAAAGCAAGATTTTCACCTAGTCCTAGAGGAACTACTTTGCAAGTGTGGAGATTTAAAATGGGCAGTGAGCTTGCAGAGTAAGAGCAATAATCATGATATTGAGCATATTGTTTAAGGCTCACTTTTTTGGGAACAGATATCAAGCCCCATAGAGGGTGTGTATAAGCAGGGGTATTAATGAAGTTACCATTTTCAATGCTTGTGCGTTACCCACCTTGACTCAGGCCTACCTTTTTGCTAGGATTTTCTCAATGCACTCCCACACTCTGCCCTGAAGGTGTAAATAGTTTAGTGCACATTTATGATGTGTTTGGACCTTGTCCTTCTTCAGGAAATTGCACCAAATGCCTTCAGAGGTAACTTGGTCTTTGACGGGTGGCCCACTGCTGTGGTGGAAGTCTCCCTCCATACTCCTGATGCAAAGCTCCCAATCTGTTTAGAGATCCCTGCTGACGAGGTGGTAACACTTTTATTAAAAATGTAATGCTGACCGGACGCTGTGTAATTTTTTTATTTCAGAATGAAATCTCCAAAACAATAGTTTGTTTCTGAAATTTAAAAAAAATCGATGGCACTGACACACACAGAATTTTATTTCTGCATGCATGGACCATTGTTGATTTTTAGGTTTTGCCTGCACAGCGCTTGCGCGCTGTGCTTGAGAAATCTATTGTTTTTAATATAAACTTAAAAGGGACTTACATCCTGCCTCCTCTCTTTCCTGGCTTCTCATTGGTTCCTGTGTGTACTACATACTTTTCCTCTATTTCTATTGGCTGTGGCATATTTTGCTACATTTACCAATGCTTGTTCTTCCTCTGCTCCTCTTATCAATTTCCCGTCGCTGAAATACTATTAACATCTGCTTTGGTGGAACTATTTTTTCATAGTTTCGCCTCTTTTTGCTTTTTACTCTTGCAGCAGATTTATATAACAATTTGTCACCCGGAGCGATTAAGTGATTTGTATAGAATCACAGGATGTTGCGCCGCTGAGACTCCAACCGGGATTCCCAGCTCTCGAGTTAGCAGCTCTGGCCTCTGCACCACATCCTCTCCACTTTCGCATGTTGCATGTGGGTTGCCATGCTGTGCATGTGTGTGGCTCACAGTCTCACCTTGCAATGTCCTCTCATTCATCAACTTCACAGGGGAGCTGCACACATCTCCACGCAGCAGCAAGGCCAAATGCCGGGCTGCACTGTAAAGCACTTTAAGGCCTTGTCATGGGTAGTAAGCCCTATAGAAATACAATTTCAGTTCAAAATCTTTGCCAAGAACAGATCTACAGTGCTGGCCTCTCATGCATACTTGGCTGCAGGGGTTGGTTGTCGCTGCTTATCCGAGTGCTTCTGCACTTATTACTTAGACTATGCCAATGTACAAGTGCGTCATCAGCCACTTAATGCTTTTCTTCCTACCTACTGTGGTATCGCTACCACATGACCTGTCTTTATAGGATAGCGATCACTCCGCGGGGAGGGGTCCACTCACTAAACACACATGCCTCAGAGGGTCTGCAGAGCCCAGGTTCGAGTCGAGGCCACTGGTCTATGAGCCTGTAGTGCCAACCGGGGCCAGCTCCTGTGAGCAGGGCCAGACTGGGAACACAAACCAGCCCTGGCAATTCAGCTGGACTGGCCCCTGGGGGGAAGGGGGCAGGGAGTATGGATGTTAGGAATGCTAGTGAGAAGCACTGCTGTCGCTGCAAAACCGGTCCTGTAACAAAAGCGGCCTTCACCAATCCAAAACTGGCCCCCACCCTTTGAGCCCACCGGGAAAACACCCAGGGCCCGCTACAGCCAGTCCGGCCCTGCCTGTGAGGTGAAAATAAACTCTGACAGCATGTCAGCACCAGCATTGTGCAGTGGTTTCCTTCCATATGGCAGAAGAGCTTTTAGTATTCTAATGCCTGCAATGTACACCACCCCCAACCATATGCTATGGGTGCCTTCCCCCATAAACTAATAATTGCCTCCATGAGGGCTTGCAGCACATCGCAGCCACAAAAGACAAGCTTTCACACACTCACTTGCATGTGCTGTCTCACTTGCACTCACATACGCTCACCCATCTGCTCACACTCTCTCACTAATGCTCTTAGTCTCACATACTCACTCTCCCATACTTGTTCACTCTTTCGCATACAATCTCTCTCACACACACCCTTTTTTCCAGTCCACTTGTTTAGAGAAGCTTGTGCTGCAGCTGTCCCTACTATCCCCACTTGCCTCCAGGCGAAGTTTGGTAAAAACATCGATGCAATAGTCACAAGTCAAAATAAATGGCCTTGACAATGTTTGTTTTCATGCGTGATATGAACAATAGTCCACTGCACTCCATACAGTAATGCAGTGGTGCTCACTCCATACAGTAATGCAGTAGTACTCACTCCATACAGTAATGCAGTGGTGCTCACTCCACACAGTAATGCTGCGGTACTCAATGCAGTGGTGCTCACTCCACACAGTATTGCAATGGTGCTCACTCCATACTGTAATGCTGTGATACTCACTCCATACAGTAATGCAATGATACTCACTCCATACAGTAATGCAGTGGTACTCACTCCATATAGTAATGCAATTGTACTTACTCCATACGTAATACAGTAGCACTCATGCAATACAGTAATGCAGTGGTACTCACTGCAGTGGTACTCACTCCATACAGTAATGCAGTGTTACTCACTCCATGCACATTCATGCAGTCACTGTCCTTGCAACCAGGTGCAGTGAATGCATGCGGCACCATCGCTGCATTGTGGTGAATAGCTGCTGTGGGTATTTGTGTGACTGTGATGGAGCGAGAACTCTGAGCCTTGTAGCAGCCGTCTACAGAGCCCTGACTTGCCTAAATGAGGGTTTCTGGATTCCTATCACATAGTCCAGAAGTGGTATGAAAACCTCTCCCTGTTTTAAAGCATTTTGGATTAAGACATGGCGGAGGTCAGTTGCAGAAGGGCAGACTGGATGCATCGTGCATGTACGCAAGCAAAATGCTTTCTCAAAAAAAAGTCATAACACTTTTAAGGAGTTTCTTTAACTTATATTGCACAACTGCTCACCAACTTAAATCTTACCAAAAATAAAAATATATTAATAATCACATAGGCGAAACCTAATGCATTTACCATAGCTTGTTTCTATCTGATGCTGCCATGCCTCGTAAGGGGTGCCAGGCAAAAACATATGCACCAGGAGGGCTGCCCGAAAGAGGGCAAGTCTTCTAACGCATTGTACCCGCCAGACCTATTTTAATGCCCTTCAGTCAAAGGTTTCCAGCTGCAGTCGGCAGAGGCTCCCCCATTGTAAACAAGGCTGTTTCTCCCACTTCTACATAAGGCAGGTGACCGCATGTTTTGCATTTGGGAGAACATCAGATTTCCAGCAATACCCTTGCTGCCCCAAACTCTAAGGAATACCTTTAATATTAAGTGCAAGTTTTAAGTTTTGTATGTAGGCATGCATGCATTTGGATAGCAGACAATGCCTGCTGGCCTTAATCTGGCTGCTAGTGAATAGTGGGAAAAACTGCTAGTGCACTACAATGTATGTTGGGGCAAAAATACTTGGAGGCTCATTTACAAGCCCCTTACACCGCCGGTGCGTCACTTTTTATCACGCTGTTATGTCAAAAATATATACATAACCCCACCCTTCTCTGCATCGGACCAAGAATTAATTCCTGACACACAGTACTTCTCGTTTTTTCAGTTTTTAAGGCAGACTTAGAGTAACGTGGGTCAATGGTATTACATTGCCTTTGGTTGGCAGAAAATGTCATGATTACCCGTGCTTCAGTGGATAACGTAAATTTCCAACCTGCTGAGGGTGGTGTCTGTGTGATGCTAGGACAGACCAAGCTCACGAGAAGAGTCAGGCATGTTTTATGTTGCCCGTTTAGTTTTAGGGACACCATTTTGTATGGATTTCTAGAGGCCTTAGACCCTTTATATGTTAGGAGATTAAAGTATCCTTTTACAAAAAAATCACCCTTTCGTTGACCCTGTAAGATATCTTGGTTCACGAGCCTGGTCAGGATTCTTCACTCCAAGTACACACACTTTTTACTTCCAGGCTCAGCTCCATTCTGTGAACACTTTCACTGCTGGCGTTTTTACGCACCACTGTGCTGGAGCTTTTTAAAAAAAAAAAAAATTGGTGTTGTGTTCTGTTGTTTAAACGTATGTACCCCTTTGGTCCCTATGTGCGCCCATACAAACTATGGGGCATATTCTCAAGGACTTATCGCCGATTTATCGGCACTTTAGCGCCGCAAAAGTGGTGATAGATTTATCGCCCTATTCCCAAGCTGGTGCAAACTGCCGATATCGCCAGTTTTCCAGCGATAGCTGCCGCAAAAAACATCGCCACGGATGAGAGCTAATGATATGCAGAGTAGGCGTTCCCGTGCAAAAACACACGAAAACACAACTTCGCGATATTCTCAACGATCAGCCAGATCGGCGATGCGATCCAAAAACAGGCGATAAGGCACGTTAGCAGCAGGCATTTAACACCTGCCTTCTACTGGTGTTAAGCAGGAGGACAACCTGCAGTATAAAAAGGAGCCCAGCCCAGACCCACATCTGAAGACCAACACATGTCATGGAGCTACTGATCATGCAGCTCGGAGACCCAAGAGGGCCACAACACCCACCGCCACCACCCCCAGGCCCCCCCCCCCGGACTACCACAGAGGCAGCGCAGAACAAGATAGCGGACCTTCCGAAAACGCACCAGCCTCACAGACTTAACGCCAGAGGATGTCATTGCCCACTACAGGCTCAAAAGGACAACCATCCTCCGCATCCTGACCCACATTGACGGTACCAACACAGCGGACAACCAACGTCCCTCCGCAGACAAAGCTGCTGGCTGTGCTGCACCTGTTGGCCTCTGGTACCTTCCAACCAACAACTGCCAGAGTCGGTGGAGTCTCACAGCCGACCCTATCAAAGTTCCTCACACCTGTCTTGGATGCCATCATCAGCTTGGTACCCCAGCACCTTCACTTCCCCCACACTGCGCAGGAACAGCTGGAGACCAAGCAAGGCTTCTACGCCATAGCTGGCTTCCCGCACATGTTGGGGGCAATTGACTGCACACATGTCCTACTTGTGCCCCCTGCCGAAACTGCACACAATTACCGCAACAGACATCACACGCATTCCATCAATGTGCAGGCAATAGTGGACCACCGGGGACTCTTCACCAACGTCGTCCCCAACTACCCAGGCAGTGTGCATGATTCCTACATCTTCCGACAGTCCATCATCAACCAGCGCTTCCAGGATGGCACCTATGGAAATGCACTGCTCGTTGGCAAGTACCAAATGAACACACCACACACCTCAACTCCACAATCATGCAACTCACAACTGTGGGAATGCACACGTTACAAAATCACGTACAACATGCCAAACAACATGCCCACCTACCAGACACGACAACACAAGTAACTGTGGTAACCGTGGCCAGCCATGTAGACAAACCATCCACGTCATGGCACCTCTGCCACACAATTGCAGAATGTGGGGAGAGGTGGGAACCAAGTCTGTGCGAAGGAGGCAAGTGACCCATGAATAAGAATGTACACAATGCCAAGTGTGGCGGTGATGTGTTGGACAGACTTCAGTATGCAGAGCACCGACATGTCCATGTGGACATATACTGCTGGTGTTTGTAGTGTTGCGGACAGTGGACGCAACCATGTCACCTCAGGCAGTGGGGAAGACCTTGGACATGTAGCTATGTCGTCCCCCCTGTAAGCGTAAGCGGAGTGGGCTGGGCCGGCGTACGCCAGTCCAGTGTAGGAGTGGGAATAAATAGCCCGGGGCTCTGGGCGTGGTTCACTTCCGGGATGGCCACCAAAGTAAATACTGCGTGTGTCTCTGTGCCCGCCATATCCTGACCATAGGCCTACACACACGTGGCCGACCACCTTCAACGGCCAATATCACAGTGTCGTTGTCAGGCTTGTGGACATGCGCAGACAGTCATGACAAGGGTGTGTCTTAGGAGTGCAAGTGATGCAACCGCGCAGCGCACACAAGTAAATAGGCTCCGGGGGAGTTAGGCACAGCTGTGAGGCAACGTAATACACATGGATGCCGCTCATTTGCCACAAGCAATACATGTCAAACATGAATCCGAAAGTCGCACACATCACACACCACTAAACTAATAAGCCTGCCAACACAGAATGCAGAACCACCGATTGACACATATCTCCACCCCTGTCACAGGTGATCAAGGATATGCACTCTGCCCATGGATGATGACACCCCTCCGAGACACGAACACCCAGGCCCAGAGGCAGTACAATGCGGCCCACAAAGGCACCAGGGGCATTGTGGAGCGCTCATTTGGCATGTTAAAGTCACGTTTCAGGTGCCTGGACATCACAGGTGGAAGACTCCTGTACAGCCCGGAAATAGTGTGCAAGATAATCATTGCATGTTGTGTGTTGCACAACATATGTGTAAGCACCAATGCCCCATGGATCCAAGTGCCAGATGCACCGGACGATGATGATGAAGATGAGGCAGGTGGACCACTCCCCAGTGCAGCTGCAGCAGGATTTGCCCGAAGGAACACAATCATTAACAATTTCTTCACATGAGCACATCACATTGTGACTGTCCTTAGCAATCATGGGACAGGACAAAATGACCACAGGCACAGCATGTGCAAATACATTTATTCCAACACACATTCCCTGTGTGCATGTCACTCCTCTGCATAAGCACATCACTCTGACAAGTGTAAGTGCAACATTTAGTGCTAACAATCTCACAAATGGCAATTAGATGGTGGGTGTGTCACCTCTGTACAGAGAGGCTGTTTAGGGTGTCACGTATTCAAAATGCCATATCAGGGTGTCAAAGATGGTACGTAATCCCACTCAGCAGCGTATCACATGTGTCCAAATTCATGATATAAAGGCGGTCATTTGTGACCAAGAAAAGACAACAGGGCGTCTTTTGGGGTCAAATATGTACCACCATGATGCAGAGAGTTGCACCCTGTGACTCAAGTCCCACAACATTAGCAACATGGACGTGAGGGGGAATCACTGCCCCTACATTCATCCATACTTTCATACTTGATTGAACAAAGACATGACACATCTGTGTGAATTTGAATGTTTTATTCACGTTCAGTGGAGTGTTGAAGCTGGAGCAGTACAGGGCCATGCAAACCCCACTTTACATTGTTGCCCCGTGGAGGGCCAGCCAGAGTCCTTTAGGGAATGACAAGTTCATCGGAAGAGGAAGAGTTCAGTCCACAGTCTGATTGCTGTGTCATTGGTAACCAAACAGAATATGGCAGTCCATGTCGAGGAACAAGGTGAGTGTCGCAGAGTGTATCGGGGGACAGTGGAAGGTGATGATGCAGAGGGCAGAACCAAGCAGAAACAAGCCATATGGCGGAGATGAATGCTACCGCTTCCTTCTTACCACTAAGGCAGAATCATCTGCATCTTCGTCCTCTGATGTTTCATGTGCCTCACATGTGGGTGGTGTTGTTTTGTCAGCAGCACTGTGTGGCACTGACACATCAGGGGCCGGAGGTGGAATGTTTGCCGCACTGTGTGGCAGTGACACATCAGGGGCCGGAGGTGGATTGTCTGCCGCACTGTGAGGCACTGACACATCAGGGGGCGGAGATGTGGATGTAGAAGCAGCAGCAGCATTCATCGGTGCCAGGCGTTGTGGCGGCAATGCCATGATGAGGATCTGCAGGGCATGGAAGATCCCAGCTACATCTCGCTGGTGTGCAGCCGTGGCAGCCATTCTTTCCGCCTGCATCCGCTCCCTGTTCTCCATGATCCTCCGCATGTGTCCCAACTCCCGGATGACATCACTGGAGCCACTCTGACTAGACAGTTGTTCTTGTCTCAGAGTCAGGACTCCAGCGATGTCAGCCATGGATCATTGGAGAGCATGGAGCGGACTGTGGGTGTTCGTTAGGGACTGTAAGTGGTCCCTGATGGGACTTAGACACCCACATATGGCATCTAGTTTGGCTGCCATGAGGTCGAACTCCACCCGCACCTGATCTGCCATCTTCTCCTGGCACCCTAACACACGGCGTTGGAAGGCCATGTGTTGTTCGTGGGGGTCCTGGGAGACAGCCGTGGTGGTGGGTGCTTCCTGCTGTGTGGTCTGTGCAGGGGGTGAGGTCTCCTCGATGCAGCTGGGCTGGCCTGCTCCTGGAGGTGAGGTGCCGAAGCTGTCCATGAGCTCTTGGAGGGCGTCGGTGTCGAAGGTGTGGAGGTCCTCTTCGTCATCAGTGAAGAGATGTTGGGTCTGCTCTGCAGGAGGTGTTGATTCTCCCTCTGCAATGTGAAGGGGAGATGCAGTTTAACATTGTGTTCACATGTATGTTGACGCATTGTACAAGTTTACATACAGACTGCATGACAATGTACATTGTGACTGTTTGGGAGGAGCTGCCTATTTGATGCGGGACGGTGGACAATTCGACAACATCACGGATGCGTGTTTGTACTTGTACATTATCATCTCACATTTCCCTGCTATGCCAAATGTGATTGGCCAGTTTCTACACACAAGCGGCACCAGTTGTGTCCTCTGTTCTGTTGTGAACGTGTTGCAGTTTGTACCACATTGTTGTCAATGTTGATGTGCTCTGAATGTTATGTGTGTGTGCTGCATTTTGGGAGAGTCGCCCCTGCAGCTCTGATTTTGCTGCCCCTTATCCCTTTCAGGCGGTGTGCTTTTGACTTCTGTGCTTATACAGTGCTGAGATGTTGCATACTTGGGTAAATTGGGCTCTTGGTGGGAGCTGGGACTCTGGGGCATGGTTTGTCCGCAGATGTGTTGTTGACGTCAGGGGCTGTTTGTGCACGTGGATATGTCAGAGCGTGACCTGCTCCTTTACGGATGTAGTCCACACTCAGCCATCTCAGTGTCGTGGCGTGCAACATGTCATGATATATTGACTGCAGCCATGCTATTCGTCATGCAGTGTCACTTGCATTGTCAGTGTGGCTCACAGACACGCCGCTTTTCTGGGTTTGGTACATGTGCATGGGTTGGTTGTGAGATTGGTGATGTGTGGGAAGGGCCCCCTCTGGGCACATAGTCGACGGGGGCCTACTTGCTGTTTCTAGGTGTGCTGCAGTGTGCCAAGGGGATCAGGGACATGATCCAGTCATTGTGGGTGTGCACTGTGCTATACTTAATTGTGCATGTGTGCCATTGTGCCCATCTCCTCCCGTCCCCCCAGTCCCTGGTTGTTACTCACCCTGTTGCTGTTGTGTCAGGTCATGTTGAGCAGTGTCCGGTCCCCCAACTCCTGCCACCGTCTCCCCACTGATGACTGTGGACACCATTTCCTCCATCTCATCCAGCTCCTCCTGTGGCGCTGGACTCCCACCTCCAGTCTGCATTGCTGCCTTCTGGTTGTTGCCGAGTTTCTGCTTGGTTTTGCGCTTCACATCATTCCAGCGCCTCTTGAGCTCTTCCATTGTCCTCCTCAGCACTCCGACTGCATTTACCTTGTCCAGGATGGACTGCCATATTCCATTTTTTGTTGCCAATGAGGCGACGAGCAGTTGTTGATGGTGTTCTACCACCTCCGTTATCAGGATCCTGTTTTCCTGCGGACTGAACCGCGTCTTCCTCTTCTTCTTCTCCTTGCCCTTCCCTGACCCCGAGGTCTCAGGCTGGGCCTCCGTGGGGCTTGTGGGGTTCTGGTTGTCCTCTGTACTTGCTCCGGCTACCTCCATTGTGCTTCGCAGTTGTTTTGGTTTTGTTTGTGGTTTTTTTTCTGCTTTTATAGTGATTTTTTCCGCCTGACGTGTGTGAATTGCAGGCCTGGCGCAGCTTATCGCTGATTTTTTTATCGCGGTTGGGCCCATCGCCACTTTTTTCACGTTCGGCTTTAGATTTTTATTGCAGTCCCGGTAATTTTATCGCGGACATTTGACGCATTATCGGGAAACTATCGCATGTTACCGCCGTGTTGAGAATACGACGTTAACACAGAGTTATTTTCCCGCGATAGACGGCGATATGAAAAATTGCGTTAACCTATTTTGGCGATGATTATCGCACGTTCTTGAGAATATCCCCCTATATATTTTGTTTAGCACATTCAGGTCTATATAGTGATTTAACCCCACATCAATACATCATTGTAGCTTGAACATATAATGGTAATTTACCGAAATAAAGAGTATGAAGAAGATACTTTAATTTTTTTAACAAATGTGTGCAATATTTTGTTGCATTTCCCAGGTGACAAATAGATCCTGGATCACAGCAAATGGTGGTGATGGTATCTTTGTGCATCCACCTGGAGAGGACGTTCTTCAGACTGTATCACAAGATAATGCTTCCAATGAGTGGGAGCTCGCAGAAGGACAAAACACAATGCCAGCGGTTCCATACATTCAGTCACCAAGGAAATGTTGTTGTCAATTTCGCTTGCAGATACTTTCCAAGTTTTAAAAATGAGTGCACAATCAATTATGTAATTCGCAACGACATTTCCTTGGTTCCCACATGCATGGAATCACTGGAATTGTGTTTTGTCTTTTTGTAAGCTAGTTATAGTTGTGAATTATGTAATTATGTCATTCTCTTGTTAAGACTAGAATTCCAGAACCCTGACTGGCTGGTTGGTAGATCACACTGAACCAAGCTGTTTGTCAGAGTTTAGCGATAGTTTTCTAAAACTTAGCAATTCGATCCAGTTTCCTTTCATAGGAATATACACCTGCCAAGACTTCACTATCAACTTTGTTGCTTTGGGTCTCCTAAGTATGAATACTTTACATATGTGGGTTTTCAGTGGGTTCAGGGTGCCCGCAGGTGATAACTTGGGTACAGTGCATTTAGGAAACTTGAAAGGTAGCTGCAAACAAAATTACAGTTTAGGCTACTTGTCTTTTGGTAACAGGTATCACCCCTGGACTGTATAGGAACATAGCACAACATTCTATTTTTAACATCTACAAATTTTAAGGCTTCTATCAGTGGTGCCAGACCTCCAGAGATCGTGCTGAACATGACGTTTGTCTGATTTTAAGCATGTCTTCCCAAAACTTGGTGATTCTTTCCATTTTCCCTCACACAGGAGCATATCTCTGCCCTGGGCTAACCCCCAACTATGTTCCTCTGGATCTTCTGAGCATGGGCAGGAGGCCTGTAAGACGTTTCTATGGTTCAGGCAGGGGTGGCTCCTCCGCTAAGGCGGAGAAGCCTCGCCCCACTGCTCTTTGAGCAGGAAAATTAAAATAATAATAACAGAGTTATTATCATTTTATTTTTTGCAGGTTCGGGGCTGGGCGGGGCTGGGCTGGAGGCACAGTGGGAGGAGTGGTTTGCACACTCCAAGTGAGCATGACTGCTTGGCCGGCTGTCCTGGCCCGGCCAAACAGTCATGCGCACTTTGCATGTTCCCCATCAGGCTGCATTATACAGCCTGGCGGGGAACATGCCCAGGCCCCCAGCCCCCATCTGAGTGCCAATCCATGGTGCTCAGACCAATCACAACGCTGCATTGTAGCGTGGTGATTGGCTATGGAGAGCCTGGGTGCTTCCTGGTTCCGGAGAAGTAGAGGAGAGACGCACCCGGTGGTGTTTTTTTTAAATATTATTATTTTGTCCCCCACTGCCACCCCCACTCCACCACCCTCATTCCCTGCCAGCCGCTACTGGGGTCAGGGTGCCCAAAGGTGGTAACCTGGATACACTGCATATTACAAATTTGGAAAGCAACTACAAGCGAAATGCCAGTTAAGGCAACCTGTCTTTTTGGTCAAATGTATCACCCATGGGCTAGAGGGACGCATATCACCAGCATATATTTTTAACAACTACAGCCTAAGATTCTACCACTGGGTGCCAGACCTTTCTCATCCTGATTGGCTGGGCGGGAGACAGCGCAGAACATGACGCTCTTCAGATTTCTAGAATTAGTTTTCGAAAACATGCTAATTCCCTTCAGTCTCCCTCACAGAGAAACATATTTCTGCCTAGGCAGAACCCCCTTATTTGTTTCTCTGGATCTCTTAGTGTGGGGGTACCAACCTTGTATGGGCTTTCTTTGGATTCATGGTGCCTGCAGGTGATAACCGGGGTGAAGAACATTTTAGAAATTTGGAAAGCAACTGGAAGTGAAAATCAGTTTTAGGGCACCAGTCTTTTGATCACAAATATCACCAGTGGGCTGTATGGAAACATATCACAAGCATATATTTTTAAAATTTACACACTCTGGGTTCTACTTCTGCGTGCCAGAATGCCCTCACCCATATTGGCTGGCCTGGGCAACTCACTAAACAGAATAATTTGCAGATTTTCAAAAATGGTCTTCTTTAAACCTGGTGGCTTACTTCAGTCTACCCCACACAAGAACTTATCCCTGCAAAGGATTCACCCAAATCTGTATCCCCCAGGACATCTGTGTGTGTACTTATCAGAAATGTGTGGGTATTCCTTGGATCTGAGCAGAAGTCCACACACTAGACACCATGAAATGATTTGGATGGTGGAAGATTCAATGGGCTACGCCTGCAGTGTTTGGGCCTGGGTTGCAAGCAACTAAGGATACCTACCAATCCCATACATTTCTGAAACCTGGAGACAGAGGGGAATCCACTTTGATGTGAATTACACATTTTATTACAAGGGATCCCCTGCAAATGTCAAAGTATATGTAAAAAATTGCAGTGTCTTCAATTTTCTGTGACCAAAACATCAGGGCTGCTTGCAAATAGCACACAGCCTACCTTTCAATGTTCCTACGCTTTGCTTGATAAAAATGGTGCCCCAGTTGTGTCGATGGGCCTATTCCACAATACAGGAATAGGCCAAAAGTATGGCAACGCAAAGACCATATTGACACTATACTTGCCTGTTTCTGTCAGTTATTATGGGTCAACTGACACATGTGAGGTACCGATTTTATTTGTAGATGTGTGGGAACACTGGATGGTGGAAGTTTTGCTGTTCTACACAAATTATGGAGCGCTTTGGCATGGAAATGTGAGGAAAGTCTGTTTTTGTAACTAATGCTTGATATGTTCAGGCAATTGTGAGTAAGAAAATGTGTTTGCATCCATTCAAGCCACATTACCCAGGATTCCTCCAGAACTGGGTTGTTAGGTTTCTCGAGTTGTTGAACATCACTATACCCAGATGCCATTTGCATTTTTTCTTAGCCTTAGAAAAAATCCAAAGAGCACCTCGATCCTTGCTGGGGCACAGATGTGATGTGCACGTGCATGTCCCAGCAAAAAGCCAGACACTGTTTAGGTTTTCTCCTAGCCTAAGAAAAAGTTCAAACAGCTCTTGTTCCTTGCTGGAACACAGGCAGGAGTCAGACACTGTTTTGAGATTTTCTCATCATAAGAAAAAGTCAAACAGTACACTTCTGTGTCCATAAAACATGACAGATAATGTTTGTATTTATTTTTAGGCAAATATATATTTGAATCCAAATAAAGAAGACAAACTGGCACTCCAGGATTGAAAATCATTTTTTTTTAAATTTCAGTTGAAATAAAGAAATCGCTGATTTTCAATCCTGAGTGCCATTTTTTTCTTATTGGGATTCTAATTTGTGTGCTTATATACAGGAACAGCACTCATAAATGGCACTGGGAAAGAAAGCTTGGATCGTTATGACATCATTCTACAGTATCTGTGGACATGAAGTAATTCAGTTGTATAGACAAATGCTATAAGCTGTGTATGTTTGTTTCCAGAACTTCACTAGAGATTTTGTGACATTGCTGATTTTTGAATAACGTAGAATATAGGGGTGTCCGACTTAGAGATGATTTATCTCATACTGGTGATTTAAGCATAGCTCTGAGATTGAATCTATTACGCTCATCTTAGGAATGTGTGTAGTATATTTTTCTACTAAACTATGGAGTGTGGTCAATATAGCCTGGCAGAAGCTATCTTTACAGTGGCAAACATATGCCTGTCAAATTCTTGAATTAAAATTACAGGTCATCTGAAGTCTTTATTAGGGTAATTTAATTAAGGTGAATAGAAAATTGCCCACGGGTGAAGCATGTTGAATTACTTTGAGTTCACTCTAGGATGATGCCATAATGAGTGTTTGATGTCATCAGTGATGCCATCAATGCTGTCACTTGAGAATTCATCTGTGATGTTATCAATGATGTCATTTAACATGCCATGACTGATGTAATATGTGAGGTCATAAGCAATGTATGGCTGAGGGGGCAATTTTTAATTAGCTCAGTAAACTATAACTGGTGAATTTCAGTGTGTTTTTGTTTTTTAAATGTTAGTTTTTTTCATATTTCAACACCTAACTATATTGTCACTTTAGCCTTTGTTTTTTTCAGTGAATTTCAAGGCTTTTCTTTCAAAGAAAGCCAAGACATTATTACCATACTTAACTATAACGTCACATTAATCTTTGTTTGTTTCAGTAAATTTCCGAGGTTTTCTAATGTAAGGGATGGCAATAATACCATACCTAACTATAAAGCCCCTTTAAACTTTGTTTTTGAAGTGAATATATGAGCAACTTTTAAAAGTTCTTTTAAGTAAAAAAAAGATAATATATATAGAAGACGCACTTTCCCCCAAAAAGTCGTTTGGCGCTACCGATCATGCAAATATCCACCCAGTTTTAAAAATCCTTCTTTTTGTTAAATCTGTGAAAAGAGCAGTGAAGGCACAGCTCCAGACATTCACAAAATCCAATAACAACTTTCATCCTTGCCATATAGCAATTCGACATGTGAGGAGTAGTGAGTTAGTTTTTATTTCCAAACTTGTTGAACCAAGAACCAAAATGGATGGGGGTGGTGAGGTGCGTTCTTCCCGTTCGACCTGTTTACTGCACTTGATAACATCCACTTCTCATAGAGTAAAGAGGAGAAGATGGCAAACACAGAGAAACCCTTGATAGAGATGCGCCGAATTGTCATTTTTTAATTTGTGAAAATTACGAGACATTATACGTATTGCGTGAAATATACTTTGCTGATATCATGCATACAAATTTCATGCAAGGCAAACTTTACGAAAAATAGTCAAAGGAGATTCCAAGAGGAGTCTGTTTTGAGAAGAAAATGTCTCATGTAAGACTTCTATGCCCAAACCACTCTACCATATGCAAAAATTATCCGAAAGTGCACAACTGCGAAATGGCAAAAGAGTGTGTTCATTTTGCTTGACAAGTACTTTCCTAATTTGTCAAAATGTTGTATTTGTAATAAAAATGTACTCTGGGCCAAGCTCTTGATATTCTCGATCAATCACTGACAGAATATCGACAGAATATCGATTACCAAAATATCCCCATACACTAATATCAAGACATAAATATCGATGTCACAAATATCGACCTCCTATCTTTATAATTGTAAGTATAAAAATATTGAAAAACTAATATCGATGTAAAAAATATCGATGTACAAAATATCGTTTTTTATATATATAAAAAATAATGTTAAATAAATTAAATAATAACATTAACTTTAAAAATCTTATTTGGATGTAATGTACATTTTAACAAATATAACAAATAAATTTAATTTAAAAAAAATGAAACATACATATATAAAATATAATATATATATGTATATTAACTTTAAAACAATTAATAAACTAATAATTTTAATCTATTTTAAAATGTTATAAATATATAAACATTTACAAATAAATATATATATATATATATATATATATATATATATATATACACATATATATATATATATATATCTAGAATCCTCGTTAGTTACCAATCTCCTCCTGGAGAAAAAAATGAGCGTGGACCCGGCTTGCGTGCAAATTCGTTTTATTAATCTCACATTGAGTCCGCCATGACGCGTTTCAGCCGATGACCGGCCTTGATCACATGACATCACTAAGACTGTGCTTCACCAATTTAAAGTGCCAATGCTCGCAACCAGAATAATAGGCATAGACAACATACTTATTCATGGTTCCAATTAACTGCATCAATGCATTATAATATGAAATAAATCCATACATATAATGTGATAACAATAATAAAATAATTTTTGCCATGGTTAGCATGTTTGTAACAATATGAACCAGGTATAATACCATAATTATTATGGCTTTAATGCCAGGATATACCACTACGGTTCTCATATCCATATGCCTTAGGTTGATTACATCTTATTGTGCCCACCCCTACAATTGAAATATCCTCACTGTTTGAATAAGTGCTCCACATTTATGCCCATGAGTAAAGCTATTTACCCTGTTCATTCGGTTCTGTCCCCTAAGGGGTGTTCAAAGTATGAATACTGTTGCCATCAATAATCTTACCAGAACATGTTCATTATGGAAACTATACTTATCCATGTGCAAATTTAGCAAATGCTAACAAAGTGACAAAGTGCTAAATAAATAATTCCCTAAAGTGTGCAAAATAATCCTAAAGTGCAATGTGCTGATTGCTACTTGTTGCCGGCAGCATTATATGTAGAACTAAATGTTACCAAATGCTCAGCCGGTAATAAGACCTAAAAGTGCAAATGACCAGTGACTAAAGAGGCTCTACATACTGTCGGCAGCAACCTTATTGACATAATGTACTGATGCCGCCCAATTAAGTATGATTAAAGTGCAGATGATGTGGGTCAGATTCCAGGATCAATCCATAAACATATCATAAATATTACATTTGCAGTTGATTCCCTTCCATATACATAAATACATAAATATATAAATATCCATATAAATATGATATATAAAACAACTGTCTAAAATGAATAAATATGTGCATGAATAAGATCCCACATTGAATTTACATATTAAGTACATACTGAAAAGACACACAAAGTTATAAATTATAGATGCATTAGAAGACAGTGTATATTATATATTGCATGGTCAGACAGATCATTTACTTCCCTGAAACCATTACTACAACTATTAATATAATAGCGTGGTGCCATAATTAATTGATGCATATATTGACTCTCTATATCATAGGTAGGTGTGCAAGTTCTCGCTTGTATTTAGGCCCCCTGGTTGTTTTGAATCAAATTCTAAAATATAACTGGTCTCTAGGCGCCTTAGTTTAGCTTCCCGGTTGCCACCTCTTTTCTGAGGTGGTATTGCATCTATGGCATAGTATTTGAGATGCTTAAGGTCACTAATGTGACATTCCTTAAAATGCCTTGCCACCGGGTAGCTTGTATCATTATTGACAATGGCCCTTGTATGCTGGAGTATTCTCTTGTGCACGGCTAACTTCGTACTACCAATGTATTTAAGGTTGCAGCTGCATTCAAGAATATATACAACATACTCAGATTTACAGGTAAGGTGTTGTTTAATAGCCTGTATTCTGGTATTAAATGCAGTTTGGTACGAGATTTTGTTAACGCCGTGTTGACAGGCTTTACAGGTAGAACATTTATAAATACCCTTCCTAGCTGTAAGCCACATCCCCCTGTCCTGGTCCTCTGGGCTACTTTTTACCAGCGCATTCCCCATACTAGCAGTTTTTAGGTCGAGCCTCGAGTAGCGCGCAAGCGCTGCTCTGGCAAGACTTTAAGTTAGGGGTTTCAAAAAGCTGACCAGACGCTCGTGCGTCATGGCCTTTTCCCTGCGGTTACCCGCACGGGCGCCATGTGGTTTCAATTATCATGCCCTGACACGGGCGCGATAATTAAAACCAGATGTCTCGCTGTGGCGCGCGCGCGCGCACCACTCGCGTCGCCCCCCCTCCTCCCCGCTCGTGCCTTCAAATGCTTGTTGCTTATACAAAGATTTTTTGCCCAGGTATTAGGAGGGTCATTTGGGCATACCCCCTTGGTTTCACTTTCCTCCTTACTTCAAATGCTTGTTGATCATATTGCTGTCTAGTAGAATGCTCGACTCAGCTGACGACGAGTGCCATCAGTCCACATGTCCAGAACATGACATTGCTGACTGCTGCTGGCGCTGGGTCATAGGAGGCCGGCTGGGGATCGTGCGTGTCCGAGGTACGTCTTGAACTGATGAAATAAATATGTTTTAAGGCTAAGTCGTTTGGCCAGCTGCCACTATCTTTCATTGCCTTGTTTTTTAAGAGACCCTGTCAAAAAAAATTATTTTTCTTTTATCCATTTCTATTCATATTTTTTAAACTGTAAAGGTATTTAAAACGTTTGTGGTTCTTGGTGTTTTTCTCTCATTTCACTGCACAGCATTTGAAGGAAACTCCCAGTCTCAATCCGAGAAACTGGCAGCAGGCTCCTGCGGGCTGTCTGTAGGATCGCGGTGACCTGCTGTGGAGGGCCAGAGCCGCCCCCCCCCACACCGAAGTCTTGTTCATTTTGATGCTAATAGACCACCTCCCTCCAAGGCTCGCTGCCCCCGCCTGAGGTCCGGGGTGGTGGGGGGTCACCACATGACGTGCGTCCTCCGGACCCCAATTGTCATTCTGCAGATCATTGATGGGGCTAATACATGGCTTGCTGCCCCCCCCCCTCACCTGCAGCTGGCGCAGTCTATTGGGTAGAAAAACCAGCCCGGTATGTGGGGGCTTGGTCCAAAAAGGGCCGACAACTCTCCTCAGCCACCGGCCCCTCTGCCACCGGCCCTGGCCTCAGGATTCACAGGTAATTAAACGCGTGCAGTGTGTGGGGGCGCCTGGGCTGGAAGGGAGAGGGGAACCCCCATTCCAGGAAGTCAACCATTCACAAGCACATCCGGGACCTAAGATGCGGAGACAAAGCAACGACACGTCTTTCACCGACTTCCGGCGGTGCCAGCTGCTCACTCCCGGTGGAGGGGGTGTGTGGGCCGTGGGTCACCACAAGCTGGAGGACTACTCATGGAAAATGAATATTAGGCCTTGAGGCAGCACCAACCGTGTGCGCTGAAGCGATGCTCTTTTCATTCCCTCACCGACCCCTCCAACGGACACTTATGTTATGGCATAACCAGGGTCGCAGGAATTATGCGGCAGGCGAGGCTCAAGCTATGAGGCAGGGTTCAGTAAATTAAGTGGCAAGAAAAGTCAAATCATGCGGCATTATGATGCACAATTTGTTATAGTAATACTTCATTATTTCGTCATTTTCAAACCTGGTTACAGTATCTGGGCATTGGTTGTGCCACACCAGAACCAGTTTAAAACCCAAATATAGCGATAAGCAACAGAAAGGTGACCGGTCCGGCTTTGCAAAGGGCCTTCCACCACATAGCAACACGTGTCACTGCATTTTCATTCACTTTTAAACCGTTTGAGCGACAAACAATTTTATTTTTTGTTAAAACCTGCAGAATATGTGGCAGATGATGGATTAAGTGGCAAATGCGGCAAATCTATAACTATGCGAAAATCACTGCAGCCGCACTATTGCATAATTCCAGTGGCCCTGGGTGTAACGGTCACTAGCAGGAGCAGGAAAAGAGAGGGATAAGAGAAAACAGCAACACTGGATTCTCCCGCTCTACCTCATCAGTTCAGAGGTCAAGGAAGGCTGTGTGCAGCTCTACAATGTCAGAATTAACATGTCATTAGAATGCTAAGCATGATCATAATGACATTAATACTTCAATGGGAAAATGGGAATCTCTGCGTAAGTACCTTGAAAGAACACACGTGCACCAACACCTCTTCCTATGTGTAGAATAACTACCTCAAGCTTCGTCACTCTAGGCTCTGTTGAGGAAGAGGAGTACGGTTTCTACTCGACTTCTGAACAACTGCAAAATAAGGAGTACCATTAACCGCCTGTTATTCCTACTCCTAGCAATGTGTCATGCATACGTACACATATCCTATTATCATTTTGAGATACTGTCCTGTTACTTCACAAGAACTTTTAGTAGAACACAACTCCAGTCTTAAGAGTGCAGATAACTGTTGTTATAATGAATGTAGAAAATGAAGAAGGCCAACTCATGTCAACGCAAGCATCAGTTGAAGATGTGTACATATGTACGTGTTAAAGGAAAAATACAGACCCAAGCTATCTACAGTAGAAGAATTAAACAAGCATTGGCATAGCCAATAGGTCTCGCCTTTGGGACCTGCTGCATAACTAAATACTTAGAAGGTCCCAAAGGCGAGACCTATTGGCTATGCCAATGCTTGTTCTATATGTGATCGATGGTTGATTTGGTAAAAATGTGCCTATTATGGGGTCGTCCAGAACTATAGGCCAATTGCGTCTTACTATGGCTCTCAATTGCTTTTCCTGCCTAGAGTAAGATAAAATTAATCTAGTAGGTTCTTGGGCCTCATCTGGTAATCCGCTTGTCACACCTCTTGATTTGACAGTGTATTGTAACAAGTCCTCCCTTGCTCGCACTCTGGACCTAGCAATGGCTGCATCAACTGTCTCGGTTTTATATCCTCTGGCTAAAAAGCGAGCTCGACTTTCTGATTGCTTAACTACAGTGTCTTGCTTATCACTACATATGAGTCTAATGCGTAACATTTGCCCATATGGGATGCTGTTAATAAGATGGGGAGGGTGTGCACTGGACACATGCAACACTGTGTTGCCTGCTGTTGATTTGCGATACAGGGATGTAGACAAGCGGTTATTAATGATTTGGACCTGCACATCCAAAAACGTTACTTGAGCTTTGCTAATAGCTGATGTAAATTTCAAGTTCATATCATTGATATTAATTTGAGCAATAAAGTCTATAGCACTTTGCTCATTGCCGCACCACACAATAAACAGATCATCTATGAATCTGAGCCAGGAAATTACCCTAGAATTGTAAGTATGCTCAAATTGCTTCCTAAGGACCAGCTCCTCCCACCAGCCCATAAATAAACAGGCATAGCTGGGGGAGAAGCTGGCCCCTATCGCCACCCCTTGAATTTGCTGGTACATTTGATTCTTAAATAAAAACAGGTTATTTTCCAAGCAAAAGAGCAGCATGCTAAGTAACATCTTGTTATGTTGAGCATACTTGAGGGGTCTGTTGGCCAGAAAATATTCCACAGCCCTGATGCCGTCCTGGTTTCTAATACATGTATACAATGAAGATACATCCAGGGCTATTAAAAGATATTCTGGCTTCCATTGTATGTCTCTAACTTTTTGAAGGAAATCACATGTGTCCTGCACGTAGGACCTTAAATTCTTAACATGGTCTTGCAGAAAAAAGTCAATATATTTTGACATGTTTTCCAAGGGTCCATCACATGCTGCAATGATGGGTCTACCCGGTGGTCTATGTATATTCTTATGTACTTTTGGGACAAAGTAGATCACCGGGATGGTGGGGTGTTCCTTCTTAAGATATTTGTATTCCTCCAAATTAAGAAGGCCCAAACTTTTCCATGCTAACAATTTAGAGAAAAAAAGATCCCGAGTACTTTTAAATTTTTGTGGTGAACTCTTTCTGTAGCATTCCTGGTTGTTGAGTTGACTGGATGCTTCCATCATATATTCTTCCAAGGGCCATAAAACAATGTTCCCGCCCTTGTCTGAGTTCCTCACCACCACTTTTTTCTCCTTTTTGAGTTTATCGATAAGCTGATAATATTTTCTTTCCTGGGTGGTGATTTTCATCTTGGATCTGTTTATATTCATGTTAAGTTTCTTGACCTGTGCCACCACCTGCTCATTGAACACATCCAGTGAGTCTCGAGGCATAATAGGTATAAATTTTGATTTGATTTTGAAGGGAGTTACTGGTTTTGCACATGTTTCTGATATTAGGGACTCCTCTGCATGGTGACCTCTTTGATTGGATTGGTCTTCTCCCGTGCTGGCCATGCTCTCTTTAACTTGTTCCAATTCATGTAGGTCTCGCAATATCCCATAGTCTGCCGCTGTTAAATTTGAGGTATCAGGGGTAGTATTGGCTGGCATGATGTTGTCCATTTGCCTGGGATTGGTTTGAAGTAGATGATATTTATTCAACTTTCATTTTCTGATGAACTTATATATATCTGCCCTGGTCTGTGTGTAGTTGAAATTCGATTCCGGGCAGTAGGACAGTCCCAATGACAAAAGTTGTTGCTCAGCTATTTTTAGATTGATGCCAGCTAGGTTAATAATCGTATTGGCTCCCTCGGTGTTGGGGGAGTCGGAAGGGAGATGTGGGGTACCATCTACTTGCGTTTCCCCTGTCCGCGTCCCCGTTTCTTGGTTCCTGCGTTTTCTGCAGGCTTGCCTTCTCCCCCTTCTCCTCTGAGTGTTCCTGTTTTTGCCAGCCCTGTGTTCCTCGGACGCAGTGTTTCTCTTCTGCTCCTTATTATAAAACCCAATTCTTCCCCCAATGTTAACCTCACAGCGCTCCGGTCAGATATTTTCCTTGTGGCCTCTGTTTTGGATTCACTCTTGAGCGCTGAACTTAAGTCAGACGCTGATGTTGATTCAACCTGCTGCTGATTTCTATCTGTCTGGTTGGAGACCTGCATTTGTTTATTGGCAGTTGCTGTTCACATTGAGTCATACTTTCGGGCAAAAGTAAAGATTTGCCCATTGGCATAATCATCTCTATCCCTTCTGAATTTATACGTTTTCCTCGTTTTGATTTTTTCCTCTTCTTTGTGTAATCTCATGGTCATTTCATCATATAACTTCTGCCTCATTTGGGAATCTCCTTGTTGCTTGATTTCATTGTCTAGAGTGTCGATTTTCACTTGCAGGTCAGTTCTGTCAATCTCTGCATATTTCACCAGTATCTGTACCAGCCTGCGTGATGACTCGAGATTGCACTCCGCCCACTCAGCCATCATCTGGGGATTGGGTGTCTCATAGCTGGGAGCGATCATTATCCTGAGGCCCCTAGGGATTCTCCCGACATCCAGGTACCTTTGGAGTGACCTCGACTATATATATATATATATATATATGTACATACACCTATAACATAAAATCTAATAAAAAAAACATTATATTATAAATTGAAACATTAAAATATTTAATAATTTTTAAACTTACATTTTGCACTACATTGAGTACAACAGTAGGGAAAGTGTTGGATAGCGTAAGGGTAAAAATTACTATTCCCACTCCAGTGAGTGCAACAGTAGGGAAAGTGTTGGATAGCGGAGGGGAAAAGATTACTATTTCCACTCCAAAGAGTGCAACAGTGGGGAAAGTGTCGGATAGCGGAGGGGTCAAAAATTACTATTCCCACTCCAGTGAGTGCAACAGTAGGGAAAGTGTTGGATAGAGGAGAGGTAAAAATTACTATTCCCACTCCAGTGAGTGCAAAAGTAGGGAAAGTGTTGGATAGCAGAGAGGTAAAAATTACTATTCCCACTCCAATTACTGCAACAATAGGGAAAGTGTTGGATAGCGGAGGGGTAAAAATTACTATTCCCACTCCAGTGAGTGCAACAGTAGGGAAAGTGTTGGATAGCGGAGAGGTAAAAATTACTTTTCCCACTCCAGTGAGTGCAACAGTAGGGAAAGTGTTGAATTGCAGAGAGGTAAAAATTACTATTCCCACTCCAGTGAGTGCAACAGTAGGGAAAGTGTTGGATAGCGGAGGGGAAAAAATTACTATCCCCCCTCAAGTGAGTCCAACAGTAGGGAAAGTGTTGGATAGCGGAGGGGAAAAATTACTATTCCCACTCCAGTGGGTGCAACAGTAGGGAAAGTGTTGGATAGCAGAAGGGTAAAAAATAATATTCCCACTGAAATCAATTCAAAATTAAAAACAAACAAAATATCAACTACAATACAAAAGATGTTAAAAAACAAAAAAAGAAAACATATATAACAATATTAAAAATTACAAAAGATAGAAACATATTATAATTTTAAAAAAATCTAAAAATTACCTACACAGATTATTTTATAAAAAATGTAAAATAATTTACAAACAAATCACTATATTAATAGAAATTAATTATAATAAAAAACATTTATTGTTACATAAATTTAATATTTTTTATTTTCTACCCTATAACACCACACAATTCACAACACACATCTAATTTTTTTTTTAAAGTGTACCTCCTTAATTAACATAATTAATTATCAAATAAACAAATATTAATTAAAAAACAAATTAAAACAGATAAAAATTAATTTACTCACCAAACGATACCCCAATAAAACAAAAATTCACACCCAAAATAAAACACAAACAATTACCATAAATATTTTTCAATTAATAAAGGAATATTAATAAGCAACTAATTATTAATTAATTAAACCTAAAATACTTTCCACCCTCTACCCCAATAAACACCACACCACACACCTAAAGATCATTACACAATTGCCATAACTAATTTTACATTATTAAATTAATATCAATTAACAACTTATTAGTTAATTTAAAATAATATAAGGAATATGCTATGCAGCCTTTTGTATTTTTATTAACACATAAGCCCTGCAAGCTGTTCCTTGTACCAGCTTCCAATTCATAGGATAATTTTGTTTGTCTTTACACTTACCCCACAATACTTGGCCTACAAGGCAGCTGGAGAAAATGCCCTATCACTTACAGGTAATCTTCATTACTCCTGGTCCCGTTGTCCTCGTCCCATTCATGACATATGGAGATATATCATCTCCCAGACAGAAAAAAGAACACAAGGAATGCTGGTTCCCCTTACCCCACCCCCTCCCACCAGGAGTACATTAACAGTACTTACCCTGCATTTGTTCTGAATTACCAAGCCCACCAAGGAAGGCCGGCAGCTCAGGAGGGAGGAAGTGGCGTAATGAATGGGATGAGGACAAAGGACCAGGAATAATGAAGATTACCAGTAAGTAATAGGGCATTACCCCCCAGGTCCCTAAGTCCTCGTCCCATTCATGACATATGGAGAATACCAATGCCAGACACCCAGGAGACCACACACAAAGCAGCACCCAAGTGAATTTATTCAAAGAAAGTACAGAAAATAAACCACAGTTAGGAGCACACAGCCTGCAATACCCCTAACCCAAAATTCGTCATCCTCCCCCGAAACATTCTGGAGACGATAATGGCAAACAAAGCTATTGGTAGACGTCGCAGCCTGACAAACCTCAGGAATGGATAACCCTCGCTAATCCACCCAGGAGGCTGCCACCCCCCTTGTGGAGCACCACTGCACCCTCGCCGGAGGAGGAGCACCAGCTAGGGAATAAGCCATCTCAATCACCTGCTTCAGCCAGCGACTGATGGACAGAGAGTAGGCCTTCTCCCCTTTAGAAGAGGACCCAAAAGAAACAAACAAGGCCTCAGACTTTCGAAAAAAGACCGACTGCGCTCCAGATAGACCAGTAGAGCCCTCTTCACGTCCAACAGAGACTAATCCAAATCACTGGAAGAGCTAGGAACTACTGCAACAGCTGGAAGAACCAACTCCTGGGACTTATGGAATTGAGATGCCACTTTAGGCACAATAGAGGCATCCAACCTAAAACCCACCCCATCCTCAGAAAGCGACAAGTAGGGTTCCCTGGCCATCAGAGCACCCAGCCCACCAACCCGCCGAGGGAGGGGGCTCGCCACCAAGAAAATCACCTTGAAGGCGACAAACTTAATATCAATCAACTTTAAGGGCTCGAAAGGGGCAGAAACCAGAGCCTTCAACACCAATGGTAAATCCCATAAGGGAAACAGCAGCTTCACCATAGGATGGGCAAGCGCGAAACTGCGCAGTAAGTGAACCACCAGATCATCCACATCAGTCAGATTACCCCACGGGGCCCGAAAAGCCTTAATGGCTGCCCACTGCACTGTAAGGCAGCCACCGCCAGGTGCTTCTCAAACCCCCTCCCACAGAAACTGTAACACATCAGTCAAGGAGCAGTTCAACGGAGACAGCTGGAGGGAACCGCACCAATGCTGAAAAATTCCCCCATTGCCTCTCAGAGGACTTAAGAATGGAAGCCCTACAGGACTGTTGGATAGCAACCGCTAGGTGTTGAGGCGGACCCCTGCTCTGCAATCCCCTCCTCTCAATTCCCAGACCGAGAGACAGAGGGGCCGATTCCGATGTCGGACGGACTCAGGTCCGTCCGACATCGGTCCGGAGCCGTAACCGACCGACCTGCTGTCGTCGGTTACGGCCCAGGTAGCACGATGCGACCGAACCCTGTTCGGTAGCACTCGTATCTCCCACAATGGGAGCATGCATTCCGGACGGAATGCATGCTGGCATTGGAGAAAGCAGGGGTGCAGTTCAACCCTGCACCCTGTGGCCGGCACCCCAAGGTGCCTGCCACCGGGTGCAGGGTTCAACAGAGGGGCACCATAGGTGCCTCCAGGCCGCCATTCGGCGACCTTGCACCCATGGGGGTCCCACTGGGGGCCCCCAAAGACAGTGACCGACTGCCTTTTCATGCCGGAAAGACCGGCACGAAAAGGCAGTGGCAACTGCCATCGTACTCCCTCGGTCGCAAAGAGGCAGCCGGGGGAGTACAGAGGGACTTCCGGATGGCTGACGGGCTCTCCGAACCCGTCGTGAGCCATCCGGAAATCCGAGTTGAATTCTTTCCGACCGAGCCCATCGGAATGGCTCGGTCGGAAAGGAATCCGAGCGGCACGTTCCGATTTGGTCGGAAGGGCTCCGACCATCGTTCGGTGCCCTTCCGGCCGAAATCGGAATCGGCCCCAGAGTCTCGAGAGAGCCGGAGACGGGACAGTGGAGAGGGGAAGTACGGAACCATCCACGGCCCCTGAGCAACCATCAGCCTGAGACTGGGGAACCATGACCGACGGGGCCGAAAGGGTGCCACCACAATCACCAACCTGGACTCGCTCCTCAGACGAGCCAGAAACTGGGGAACCAGAGCAATTGGAGGGAAGGCATACAACAGGTGGTCGGGCCAAGGCACTGTCAGAGCATCCACACCCCCAGGCCCCTACCTGAGGAACCCGACAACAAAACCGAGAAACCTGAGCAATGTGCCGGGTAGCAAAAAGATACAGGAAAGGTGCACAAAACCTCATGCACACCTGCCGAAAAACCTCACTGGTGAGAGACAGCTCGTGAGAGGAAGGGAACCGGCTGAGGGCATCTGCCAGCCCATTGTCCACCCCCGAATATGCACAGCTCTGAGGGATTGAAAGTGCCGCTCCACCCACAGGAACAAAGGCAGAGCCACAGCATTGAGGGACCTGGAACGGATCCCCTCCTGATTGTTCAAATACGCCACAGTGACCTGGTTATCGGAATGTACCACCCAGTTGTGACCCTCCAGCAGGTCCTAAAACCCCACAACAGCCCGGGAAACAGCCATCAGCTCCCTCCAGTTGGAGGAATGCCGCCCCTCCCTCAGAGACCAGCGGGCCTTCAAGGACGTGTCCCCCAGAGTCGCCCACCAACCAAAAGCGCTAGCATCCGTTGTTAACACCAACGGGGAGTCCGGCTGTAAAGGCATCCCTGCTCCAGATTGTCCAGCACCGTCCACCACTCCAGCTGCTGGCACACTGCTGGGGACAATGGAACCACAAGATCGAAGTTGCCGGAGCAAGGATCCCACAACGACAGCAGATCCACAGAAGGCGGAGGTGAAACAACCAAAAACACTGCTGCTGCCATGTAGCCCATCATCCGCAACCACAGGTGGACCGACAGACAGGACATTCCCATCACCTCCTGGACCAAGGACTGAAGCACCTGAATCTGTGGAGCAGGCAGGAACAACCTGTTGAGGTTGGTGCAAAATCGAGTCCCAATAAACGCCATATCCTGAGAGGGCACCAGCTGACACTTCTCCCGGTTCAGGAGAAACCCATGCACTTTGAGAGCTGCTCACACCACCTCCAGATGCCCCAGAAGCTGCTCCTCCAATGTAGCATGGAGAAGCCAATCGTCCAGATAGGGGTATATGTGGATTCCTTGGAGATGATGGGAGGCCACCAGAGGAGCCACCACCTTGGTAAATACCCAGGGGGCTGACCTCAGGCTAAATCGAAGGACCATAAACTGGTGATGAACCCCCTTAATGCAGAACGTCATAAACTTGTGGAAGAGGGGATGAATGGGCACATGATAGTATGCATCCTGTACGTCCAAGGTGCACATCAGATGGTTCTTCAGCACCAATGATATAATCCTCTGAAGGGTCTCCATCTTGAAGGGGAGACATAACACATACTGGTTCAGAGCCTTCAAATCCAAAAACAGCCGGAAGCCTCCCGTAGCTTTCGCCACCAGAAAGATGATTAAGTAGAAACCCTCTCCAACCTCCAGAGGGGTAACCACCCGAACGGCTCCCTTCTGTAGCAGAGAACAAATCCCCTGAGACAAGGCCACCTACTTCCTTATCCTGGAAGGTCAAGGAGTCAGACAGACCCCCGAATCCGAAGGGACCTTGCCAAACTCGATCCGGTGTCCGTGCCTCACAATGTCCAACACCCAAGCCTGGAGGAAGTGCCAGAGGTGACCGACAACCACAAATTCCTGACCCACGATGTAGTCAGGAACGAGGCTTCAGAGAGGGGCCATGGCCTTCCTATCCCGTCCCTGTCCCACAGGGAATCGTCCTTGAGACCTGGGAAACTGCTTCCTGGAAGAGGAGCGAGAAGGAGACTTAGGCTTAAAGGACAGTTTTTCACCAGCAGCGCCTTTGAGGGAGGTTGAATGTTTCTTCTCTTTGAATAACCAATGCAGTTGTCCTCCAATTCCGCTCCAAACAACAAAGGCCCCTGAAAAGGCAAATGAAGAGCTGATGCTTTCTGGGCAGAATACGTTCTACAGGACTTAAGAACGATATTCCGGCTGGCCTCCACACAAGCTCCCTCGGAAAGGGCCGATGCCCGGACCACATCAAAAGAAACATCAGAAAGATATTCCACTTAGCGTTCAATCTGCTCCAGAAGACCAGAGCAGTCAGAGGCATCGTCCAAAGACCTCAACAGAGCCTTGAGATCCGTTAGTAATGATTGCGCTACATAGGTACCATAGATCCCAGCACAAAGAGCCAAATGGGAACCTGAATACACCTTGCGAAGGGAGGCATCCACCTTCTTATCCACCCCATCCTTGATGACCGCTTCCTCCGCCAAGGAAGTCCACCCCACCAAGCTGGCCACAAAGGAGTCAATGGGAATGGCATCAGGCAGGTCCTTTTGCATATCCTTCGCATTGAAGCGGGGCAACATAATCTTGTCTGGGTCCTTCCACTCTCTCTTGAGGACCTCAGAAATGTATTAATGTACGGGCACATCCAGTGATGCTGTACTCTGGAATTGCCGCAGCAAGCCCCCCAGAAGAAGTGGAAAGCACCTCTCCATCCAGGAAACCCATATTAGCCTTCACATTCCTGATCAAATCCGGCAGCATGTCTTTGGAAATACTTCCCCTTCAACTCCTTTGGACATTGCTCCTCCTCCTCTGACCCAGATGAAGATGAAGACAGAACCGGCACCATTCCCTAAGGCCTAAAGGAATCCCTCATTTCCAACAGGGTCTCTCTGATCAACCTGTTCAACCTAGTGTCCCCACACTCCTTACGGCGCTTAGATCCCGGAGGCGAAGGAGAAGATAAGGAGGAACTGGACCAAGTAGACGAATACTCAGCCACATGCTTCCTCTTTCTGGTCTTTTTCCCCATGATGACCAAAGGCAGGCGACAGAAAACTACCACACCAAGCACCAGCAACAGTTCTGTAAAGAAAAAACTCTATGTGGTACTCACCACTGGGCCCACATATATACTCTTCATCTTCCCCCAAAAAAGAGAAAATGCCCCCAGGACTGCCCAGGCACGCCCTCCGTAACCGGTGCGCCTGGACCCAGCACACTGACACACAGGAAGCCAGGCACAGCAGGAGCACGTCCCGGCCCCCAGCTCCACCGTGCTATTCGCCAGTCACCACGCGTTTTCCAATTGGGCCCGGCTGTCAGGAAGGCGCGTCTGAGACTCAGAACCGCTCTCGTCACCCAGGGCCAGACTTCTGCATCTCCGTGTCTCCCGGCAAGCCCTGCAGACCGGGAGACACACAGTCACGATCTGAACGTCTGAACGCTCCAGCAGACTGCCCCGCGAAACACCGCTGCTCCCGCCCAGTAGGAGCAACCCAGCAACCTCGTCCCATTCTGTCGGCAGACAGAAAAAAGAACAGAACGAATGCTGGGTAAGTACTGCTTATGTACTCCCGGAGGGAGGGGGTGGGGTAGGTCGAACCTGTCTTCCTTGTGTTCCTTTTTCTGTCTGGGAGATGATATATTTCCATATGTCATAAATGGAACAAGGACTTAGGGACCTGGGGATAATGACAATTTCTTTTTGCTAAATTTAAGAAGCATTGCCACAGTGAACCCAGGGTTGACCCTGCTACAAGCAGGAGACAATGGGAGGTGGTGGGGTCTTTCGTGCGGGCGGCTCTGCACCTCAACAGCCTCCTTGATTCACTGGCTTATAAGGCGATCAGGCAGTGTCCGACAGGCTGGTCTGAAAGGTCAGTGTGTGGGACGGTATTTTTTTTCTGTATGTGGGCCTGTTTTATAGTCTGCTGGGCCGGTTATTACTCTTGATTTCCCTGAAATTAAACCCATGCAGTCTTTCAAGCTAGTGTCATCTTAAGGATTTGGGGGGACCCTGCTTGGAACAACTGAATTTTATTTTCCCATTTTTTGCTAATTCAAGCCCTATGTTGACCAACAATAGTGAATTATATGTTAAAAGGTACAATACACAGAAGTGAGTGAGAGGGAAGGTTTAGGTTCGCAGGGAACCCCTTGAAAGGTGGGGGTCCTGGGCGATTGCACACTTTGCCCACAGTGGCGGCTCCTCCGCTAAGACGAAGGAGCATCGCCCCACTGCTTTTAAGCAGTGTAACTAAAGAAAAAATAAAAATAAAATAATAATAACTCTAAGTTATTATCATTTTATTTTCTCCTTTTTACGACAGATTTGCGGGCGGGGCTGCTCTGCTGACAGGGGAGGGGAGGAGTTGTTTGCTCCCCCTAACGTGCGCATGAATGTTTGGCTTCCCCTCTCGGGACGGCCAAACATTCATGCTCACTTTGCATGTTCTCCACCCAGGCTGCATTACACACTGGGTGGAGAACATGCCCAGGTCCCCAGTCCCCGTCTGAGGCGCCGGGCCACGGCGCTCAGACCAATCGCAACGGTTGGTTGCAGCGTTGTGATTGGCTCAGGGGAGCCTGGGTGGTTCCTGGGTGCTCTGTCCCAGTTCCGGAGACAACGGAGGACAGAGTGGCGAGATGCGGCGAGGAGGTACGATTTTTTTTTTCTTTACCCCCTATCCTGACCTTCACACCAGTGCCCTCTACCCTCCCACCCCCGATCTGTGCCAGCCGCCACTGTTTGCCCATGCCTTAAAACGTATCTGTTTTATGCCTTGGAAAACACTTACACAGCGTGTGTTTGCAAGTTCAAAACTGCCCTGATTTCCAAACCTGGGCCACTTCTTTAGCTGCACTTGGCTAGGTGCCGATCCGTATAACGTTCTAAAAGACTCTAAAAACCTGTTTCCTTTCCAACTAAACGAGTAAATCAACAAGCTGGCATCAGCGAATGGTACCAAGATGCCCAACATCTTGAGCTTTACAATTCCCAATAACGCTGGCATTATAATTGTAACCACAAGAGGGCATCTGCGCTCTATGAGGAACTCAGAAAAAGAAGGTACATCATTACACCCGACAAAATCTAGAGTTTATAAAGAGGCATGCTAAGATTCCAAAACCTAAATATTGCTGAAGTCCCCTGAAGGGGCATACATTTGCTTAGGCCACCTCTTCTGCCAGCACAACCAATTCCTCATTTAAGAATTTACATTTCTGGACTCTTCCGGCTCCTGTACCTGCCATGATCTCCGGAGAAATGTCAACTAAATCCATATTAGTGTGCGTCCACGGGTGGGGTGTGAACGATGGAGTTGAACTGTCTGCAGGCCAGGCCTCGGGATTCCATATAGGTGGTGCGGGTTAGCACTCTGATGTGCTGATGGTAAGGGCAACCTCTCCCACAAGAAAAGACCATGGGACAAGCTTTTTGCTGGAGGACTCGACTCACCCAATGAAATGCTCTGTGAGTTTTAACTTTTTACTCAAAATTGCCTTATGGCTGTCTACAGAAATCTTTAGTGGAGGGTGGGTCTGTTCTGGGCTAAAAGTGGTCATAACCAGGAGAGAAGATTGCATATAGGGTTAAGTTATAGCGGATAGTGGAAGAGACTTCAAACACCTTTGCCTTTAATAAACCAACGCCGGACCACAGATCCTGCACCTCTTTCCACGTCAATAAGAAGTTTTCTTTAAAAAAGGACATTTTTTTAGGTCCCGTGCACTGCCAATCCTGTACCTGTCGTTGTTTAGTACCACTGCTTTGCAGATAGAAACCAGTTTGTTTTAAATGGAATGGCGCACCAAGAAAATAATCCACTTTCCAATCAGACTCACAAACAAGGCGTCTAGTGGTAACAAATTCATTTCTATATTTTCTTCTTTCGCATATGAAATATAAAACACAAGTCGTCCAGCCAACGCGTTTCGTTCAGGCAAAAAAAAATTCTGAACTTCCTCAGGGCTCATAAATTTCAACTTGGAGTTAGTGCCAAGCCTCCTGCTTGGGTAAGTGTCCAAAAATTGACGTGTGTTCATTATAGGTAATATCCAATATCCACTTCCAAAACCATGTCACCTGTGCCACAGAAATGCTTCATGCGCACATGGATTGGGAATATGCTCCCATATAATTTCCCGGTAATACGGGTACGTCACCCTCCGCAGGGATTCAGACTACCCGGGTAGTGAAGCATTTCTGTGGCACAGGTGACATGGTTTTGGAAGTGGATATTGGATATTGGGGGTGATGTTGGCTCTACTCGGGAGGTTGAGGATAAGCCTGGCTGCAGCATTTTGGATGGTTTGCAGTCTGCTCAGTAGTTGTGAGGTGATGCCCACGTAGAGGGAGTTTCCGTAGTCCAGGTGGCTGATGATGATGGCTAGGGTGACGGTGCATCACTTGAGAGACATTACAATTATGAGCCTAATTTAGATTGTGGAGGACAGTCTTTGCTCTTTCAGGTCAATGGAGAATCGGTCCTCCACATATAGTGATGTCATCTGGCCCTACAGACATATCTTAACTTTGGCAGGAACCGCTGTTACTAGGGTTCCTGTTACTGTGTTAAAAGTTTGACAGACGACTCCGTCAAACATGACCGCCACGCGTCAAACTTGTAACTTGTTTTTGTTTTTCCAAAAACAAAATCCCAAAGTGGGATTTTGTTTTTGAAAAACAAAAACCAATGACACCCCCCGCCCCCACACCATGGGAGTTGTCTCTAAGTTGTGGGGGGCATTTAAATGTTTTCACTGTCCAAGACTGCTGTGGTTTTTCTCGGTGGTAAGGAAGAGTGAAAACTGGGCATTCAGACACCCACTATAATTTGGGCGGGGAGTCAAATTGGCAAAACTCCAACAGCTCGCACTTCATTGGGCTACGTTGCTGACATACGTAAGGCTTGTAAATCAGGTGGGCGGATCGAGGGTTTCGCGGAGAAAGAACTCCATTATAGTTGCGCCTGCCCTATGTTTCTGTATTATAAAGCAACACCTGCTGCATAAGGCTGCTCCAGGGTGCAATGAGCATCCACACCTGTAGCCTCTGCATCATATGCCCAGTTCAACCTTCCTAGGTGAATTCCCGCCTCCAAAACCATGCTAACAGTCGCCAACTCCAAATACAACCTACAGTGCCTGGTCCAATGTCTGCAGCGCAGCCCCATGCCCAAGTGCCTAGTCTCCAGTGCCTGGTCTTCAGTGAGTGTACTGCAGTTTGATGTTCTGCAAAGGTCTATCCCGCACTTGGATATTAGCATACCTATAGACCTTCACTATTATCTTTGATTTAGTTTGTAATCCGTTCTTTTTCAATATGATGTTGAAGTGCTACAGAGTATTCTCCTAAGAGAATGGATGAGTAATCTGACAGATGAATTTCAATGACATCAGTGGATGCCACAATAATGTCACAAATACAGTCATATGTAAACTGTTTAAACTGTTGTATGCATTAAACGCGATATTATGCACAGTTTGTAGTGCTGCTGCTCTACTATACTGGTAACGTAAAAGGAATACTTGGAAACTGTTTGTACAGCACGAGTGGAAGCTTTGGAAATTACAGATGTTTAGAATCATCTCCTCCACTCTGTGAACTTTGGAAAGATGGCAGGTGAGCAGGCTGGGATGCAAACCCATGCCCAAGGGATTAAACAAAGATAGCTGCAGCAGAGGCATTAGACCACTGAGCTACCAGACACAGTTTATAATAGTGCAGTGCCAACACTTCTGGAACTGTTATACTAGCAATTTCCTAACACGTCTCAGCACAGCAGCTAAACCCTTAATAAGACAGTAAAAGCACTTTTCAGGAGCACTGCAACGCTAATATTACATTGGTACCACCATTTCTCTGCAGATATTTAAAAATTAGTTATTTGCATCTATCTCCCATTTGCAGCATTTGGATTGTCTAAAAAAATAAAACTATCCCTAACCCGTAGATATTTCTTGTTAAGATTTAAAATATAAGCTGTTTAAAAAAAAAAAAAAAAGCACATTGTATTTTTTCATAATTGGTGTGTCTTTATTGATATATCATACAAATATAGGGTCAACCGTGCCGAATGAAATATCAGCACAGCACAGAACTGGGGCAGGTCAGCACCTCCTTCAGCCCTCCTTTTACGCCTCAAGAGACTCCAGGCTGGTGGTCAAGAGTTTACTGGTGGGACTTATTACTGTTCTTCCATTACCATTAGTCAGTAAAACTGACAAAACATGACTATGGGGCTTTTGTAAAACACAGTTAATGGACATCGTGGAACCCATTCCTTAGTTCATGTACTATTGGTGGTTTAAATAATTCTTACCCTTTCACGCGTATGTTTTTCTGTTTCTCTCACATCACATGCCCAGCAGGTGAGGAGAATGAATGAATGAATTTGAGTTTTATAAAGCGCATAGCTACTCCTATAATGAGTGCCCCAGCGCTGAGAAGACAGAAGCAACTAAAGAATAGCAGATAAAGAGACTGTCTAAAAAAGTCGTCTTCAAATTTTTCCAAAACTGAGGTTCTGAAGGAGCTAAAAGATCTTCCACCAGAGCGAACTTTCTTGACTCTAGGCACCTGCACTAACAGTGGACAGCACGATCCTCTCCAGCGTGTTGTTGCCTCACATCTTATGAACGGAACTCTGACCTCATGCTGGAGCCCAGGCTGGAGAAAGCTAGTGTACATCAGGAACTTGACATGGCTCTAGTGGGATTCCTTGTCAACCTCTTGGCATTGCCATACAGAGCTCAGGGGGCAATGGTCAGAGCTTTGAATGCTATGCACTTCTGGGAGACAGTGAAACTGATCATGTACTGGAATAATGTCTGATTTTATTATTTTAAGATGATTGCATGTTTGGCTGCGTTTAGCTGTAAAAACTCTTTGCCGTCCAGAATCTCATGGTGGAAAGCACCACCATATTCGATGCATGGGAAATAAGGGCTATCATTTTACTGTTGGAAATCCACCAAAGATTTTGGGTTACATCAACAAAGACAATAAATCCTGCCCAAGAGAAGGTAAAATAATTGCAAGTGGCCATTGTGTAAAGATTAAAGAGCAAATGTGGGGATGACAGAGCGCTAAGGGATGCCCTAAAGATTGCTTTTGTGACTTATTTCTGAAGATCAGAGGAAGAGATATAGATTGATACTGATTAGCCAATAAAGCGGCTCTCCAGAACAAGACAGTGCTGTAGATTTCCACCTATGTCAAATGCTTTGACAGAGAGGAATGGTTGGGTGTGTCAATTGATGCCAACATGCCTGGAAATGCATGTATGCATTGACACCTCCAGCATCCAAATCTCCTCTCAGTATACACACAACCACCAATTCCGTACTATGGTTAGGATCAAAGAATGGCTGCATATGATGGAGAGGGCCATGCTGTCTTACATGATCTTGATTTTAGAACAAGTTGCCCCTCCATAGCTCATGCTGGTAAATGAAAAAGAGTGGTGTTTAGAAAGGTCAGTGCTATCAAGACTAGACTTTTCATGTGCATCTCCTTTCATTTCCTCTCCTTTCCATTCTTCCCGTCCCATCCGTTCCTGGTTCGAGTTTCTTTCCAGTTCCTTTGCCACACACTTCCTTCTTTCTCCTATTTTCATCCTTTACAATTCTCTGCCAAGGTTGAATGTTCTTCTCTCCCTCAGTCCAGTAGTCCCTCAGCCCTATTAGGCCAGTTTCTTACGTAGACTATTTATGCCGCTGTGTTTGAGTGCAGAGCTTGAAGTTAAAGGAGGCCTACAAAGATCACTTCAACACTTGCAACAGGGTCCAAGCGAAGAAATTTCCATCACAGGAAACAGTCAGGCACAGGCATCAATGTGTGTGAGTTTCACTCATAAACACAACAGGTACTGCACATGTATCAGCACTGCCCTCTTCATGCACAAAATAAACAGGCACAGGATGAGATGTCTCTGGCAGGTTATTGGTAAAGGAAGGAAGTGAAAATTAGACAACAGGAGACGTCGAAGTGTGGTGCGAGGTAAGTTCACTACTACTCCTTGCCAGCTCCATGCTCCGGGTCAGTGACAAGCAGGCCATGCACATGCTAGTGGTACATATAAAACTCAGCAAATGGGATAAAACGAAGGGGCAGACTTACTAACTGTTGGTCCAATGCAGAGCAGTAACAAAAGTTGCTGTGCTGTGTTGCGTCAAAGGAAAGGACTAAAACAGTGCCATAGCTACAAAGATACAGAGCTGTTTTCCTCTCCCCCAGTGCTGGTGCAATTTTGACGGCCATGAGCCAATGCAACTTTTAATAAAAAAGAATCTGGATTTGCGCTGTGCAGTAAATCCCAGCCCAACATTTTTAACCCGGCAGAAAGTGTTGATAAATCCCCTGTATCTCTGCTGCTGGTGCCTGATTCTGAACTTCCCTCTCCATGGAGATGGGCTCTTGTGCCCCACCTATCCCCACGAGGGGAAGTTGAGAGACCACACACTCCTGCTTTCTTCAGCAGGCTCCTACTGTGAGCAGTGTTTTTCCTTTAGGAGAGCGTGAATTGCAAGGCTTAAAACATTCATGTTATAAAGCAGAATGTTTGCTGACACTGGACATAACAGATGGTAAACACAGCTTTACTGCACCCTGTGGGGCAGATTTACAACTTCTGGCGCATCCCTGCAAATCAGCAGGGATGCGCCAGAATAGTTGCGACACGCAATTCTCTCCTTGCGCCACCACGGAAGCGCCGCATTTACAATGCGGCGCACCGTGGCGCAAGGAAAGGCCGATGCGTGTCGCATCCTGTGGCGCAAGGGCGGCGCATTGCTGGAGTCGTGTCGCAAGCGCGACGCAACTCCAGCAATGCTCGTGGGCCGCCCATACCTAACGTGGTGCGCCACTCCTTACGCCTGCTTGAAGCAGGCGTAAGGATTCGTCGCAGCGGCGTCGGAAAAGTGACTGAGTGAAATCTTGTAGATTTCACTCAGCCACTTTGCGAGGCGTTCCTGCGCCGGAACGCCCCCTGCTCCGGAACGCCCACATGAAACCTGACGCAGGTTTCATGTGGCGCAGGCTTTACTACGTGACGCATCTCCCTAGATGCGTCACGTTGTAAATACCCCGCAGCATGGCGCTGGCTTTACGCCGCCGTTGCGTCACAGAAGTGACGCAACGGCGGCGCTAAAGTGGCGCAAGGGGCTTGTAAATCTGCCCCTGTGTCTTTCTGTTCTTGGCTTTGCTTATGCAAACTCTGAGGCCAGGATTCGCAAGGGGCAATCTAAGGACAGCAACTGCTACCCCTGGCGACTAGGGTTTCAACCTTTCTCAGAAAAAGCATATCAGCTATTTGTTTCCTTTTTTTATTTCTATTCTGGAACGGCCAATAGCTGGTAGGCGAAAAATTAATTTAATGAAAATTCACAGTATTTGTCTACAACAGGTCAGTTCTACTTCAGTATTCTTTAATAAGCATTTGACAGTATTTTAAACTGCTCACAAATACTTTTTAAAATTATTTCTTCGTGAGTTTGCTGTTTTATGTTTCTATTTCAAAAGGGAAAAAATACCAGATTTCATCGCTTTTCCCACTGTTTTTTTTTTACTGGTACGGAGATAATAATACCGGCCAGGCAGGTAAATTACTGGCCATGTAGCATCCATACTGGTGACTCCTGGAAGACGTCCACGACGTCCTTCTTAGTTAATCTGAATAAAAGCTGATTAGAGAGGGCGTCAGATGAGTGTGCGAAGTCCTCAGATCAGAAGTTGCTTTCTGTTTGTGCGGGTTCTAATAGTAGAAATGTTGCTTCGTGCTTGTGTAGATGGATTTCCAAAACTTTGAATGGCTGGTGATTTCGATTGGACTTTTAAGCATGACTTGAAAAATGCCCCTGGACAATAAATTTGAGGTGAAAGCGAGAACAAACAAGCATTGGCATAGCCAATAGGTCTCGCCTTTGGGACCTTATAAGTGTTTAGCCATGCAACAGTTGATGTTGTTGCACCAAGGATATTGTGCTGCATAACTAAACACTTATAAGGTCCCAAAGGTGAGACCTATTGGCTATGCCAATGCTTGTCTCTCTTTCTCTCTCCCCTTCTTCCTCCCTTTTAAGCCTTCCTCTCTTGCTCTGGTTCAATGCAGTGCTTGGAATTTTCAAGCACAGTCATGCACTGAGTACCCGCACTTAGTTCATTTTAAAGTGCGAGCACCCACCTGCACTTTTCAGCAGAGGTCCAACACTTTTTATATGAGAGCATTGGCACTTATCTAGGCAGGAAACAGGTGAGTACCTACACTTCTATATTTCCATTTCCAGCCCCGGGGCAAAGTCTGATGATAAAAAACCCGCCTCGTTCTCCTGAATAGCTGGTCCCCACCGCCCGGACCCACCAGCATACATTAAACACTACTCTTGGGGCGCCTCGTCAGGGGCAGTAAGCGCTATAAAAATGCAATTACAATTACAATATAAAGTGGAATATCAGTCAGACGTGTGAAAGGGTAATGGCGGACTGCCTCAAGAGAAAGAGGTGATTTCACAGCTGCCACGTGCCTTTTAAGACTGCTGTGTGGAGTCCGACTTGCGACTGACACTGCCCCAGCCCTGTCAGCGCCTCTGCTAGCAAACGGCCCCACTTCACAGTGGGCTGGTCACTGGTCAGTGTCTATGGAAGGGCTTCAGCGCCTGTCATCAGTGCCCCACAGCTGTGGGCAGACTGATTGAATGAGGTCTGGCACTGGAAGTGACCCTGTGAGGGAGGGGGCGGTGGGACGAGCGCAGACAGGGAGCTGGTAGCCCGCACTCTGCCTCCGGGAAGCAGACGGCTGCCATCGAGGCATGGGTCCTTGGAGCTGAGGGGCGCCGTGCCAACATGAAGAGAGGCGGCTGGAGGCAGCGCCTCGGCATCTTTCCCCTGGGCTTCTGGCTGCTTCCCTTCTACCTGGCAGGTAAACTGTAGGCGCCGCGTGCATGAGGTGACACGATAGAAGACAAAATGTCCATGCTGTAATGATCCAATTTCCCACTATAGCATCCCTAGATTTAAGTTTTAAAATACACTATTTTGCATCCACAGAAACGAAAGGAAAACACACCTCTCTCCATGTTGAAAGAATTACAGGCAGGTTGTCATGAAAGCCCCCCCCCCGTCTGTGAACGTACAGAAAGTGTTACAAAGAAAACGATTTAAGGGCCTTTTCAGGACTGATTATGCAGCCTAACAACACAAACGTTGTATGGGGATTCTCCAGGACCCCCAAGTCCAGTGCTCCGGGCCCCAGACGGCTGCGTTTCTTTTACGTGTGGTTGAGGATGATTCAAGTTGGAGAGGCAGCCTCTAAATTGAAATGAACTAGAAAATTAAATTATTGAAAGTGAACATATCTTTGGCGAATATGTGGAATTCCAATGGACCCCGGTTTGATAACTTTTATGGTTTAGGGGTGGAGCGGAAGGTGGGTTGTGAGATCAGGTAAAAGAAAGCAAAATCCCCCTTACAGCTTCATGGATTTCGAGGCGAGAAGAGAATGTGCTTAGAGCCCTTCCTACGCCTATTTATATTTCGTAGCTGTTCCTCTTTCGCAAATCAACTCCTTTCCAGCCTTATCCAATCAATAACAAAGACACGCCCCTTGAAGTAGGAAGTGGAGAGGCGTCTAGGAAACTGTGTAGATGTCCCATACCCGTACTTAGTCAAGAGAGCAAAAGGGAGTACAAAAGAACGGGTGATGCCGCTGTCACTAGCAGAAAGGGACAGAGCTCTGTCGGGGTCGAAAATGAGACTCTAATGTCTCCAGCTATCAAGCATTGGCAGGATGAATCAGTGCGGCAGGAGCAAGGAACGGGTAGCAGTTATAATTGCACTCCCAACCTTTAACGCTCTTCAGTTATATTAGAACATGAAACTAGTTGCAACAGTTAAAAAGCATGTCCATCTAGTCAAAGGAAGCGTACGGCTTCTGTATAACAAGGGATATTCGTTAGTTTCGCATGTGATAGACTCCAACCCATTATTTAAATTAACAAGCCACGGCATCGCTCTGGTTGATGATTGGGAGGTGGGAACGAGCCCGCGAGTGGTGCGCGCGCGACGCGCAAGAGCGATAATGAAAAACAGATGCGGCTGCTGCCCGCGAGTGGTGCGCGCGCGACACGCGAGAGCGATAATGACAAGTGAAGCGCTAAACAGCAGAGACGTCGGCAGCGTCAGAGAGGAGCGGGGGCGAGCGAGCGCGGCAGCCTGCTGAGCTGACCACACGCTCGTGCACAATGGCCATGTGTTTTCAATTATAGCGCCCGCGTCTGGGCACGATAATTGCAAATAGATGGCGGCCGTGCGGGTAACCGCACGGAAAAGGCCATTGTGCACGAGCGTGTGGTCAGCTTTTTGAAGCCCCTTACATAAAGTCTCGCAGAGCAGCACTTGCGCGCTACTCTAGGCTCGACCTAAAAATGTCTAGGTACAAAATATATACTAGACCTCTCGGCAAACCATTGTACATAGTGCTGGATAAAGGCGTAAGTATAAAACAGGGTGATAGCTTTGCATTTAAACAAATCCTCATTGTTTCCCTTTAAATCAGAGCGTTGGATGGCAACACCACTTTTCATCATTCTAGCTACATACTATAATTGTGTAAAAAGAGTACCACCAGAAAGCTTTAGAATATACCTCAAAACCTTTGTCACACATTCACCATTATTTTGAGGTTAAAACTTTTTTTTTCATGTTTTAGAAGGGTTTGAACCAGGTTGACGGAACCAGCCTGCTGAGAGCCATTCTCGAAGAAACATTTGTTTCGCTTTGAGACTTTTAAGAACCTCCTTTCGCCCTTTGTCCCTTTTTTTTAAAAGCCCTCACCTCTGCCTCTTAATACTTCCCCTCCCAATTTACTCCAGTTCTTTAATTTCTAAACCTTCTCCCACTTTACTCCTGTTTTTACAAATCCCTTACTCATCTCAATATACTTCCTTTTTTACATACATCTTACTTTTCTTCATGCTTTACTCCCTTTTTTACAAACTCTTACTCCAGTCCCTTCTGTACTTCCTTTTTTAATCCCCTTACTCCTTGTCCTGCTTTACGTCCATTTTTCTACAAAACCCTTAGATCCCTTTTTCCAAAATCCTTTACTTGCCCTACATCTTTAGTGCCTTTTTTGCAAACGCCTTACTCCCACTCTTGCTTTGCTCCTTTTTTGAAGCCTCTACTTCCAGTCCTGCTTTACTCTGTTTATTTTTCAAACCCTGTACTCTCGTCCTGCTTTACTCCCCTTCCAAATGTACTCCCATTGTTCTTTCCACTCTTTATTCGCCTCCCACTTTACTCGCTTTTTTAAAACCCCTTCCTCCCTCTCCCACATTGCTCCTTTTTTAATAAACCCTTTGATACTCCTCTTGCTTTACTCCCGTTAAAAAAAAAAAAAAAATTCCCCCTCTGGCTTTACTCCCTTTTTATTATAAAACCACTTACTCCCCCACCTCCTTCACTTCCATTTTTTTTAACATACCCTTTGCTTCTCCTGATTTACTCCTGTATATTGATTTTTTACAAACCCCTCACTCCCCCTCCTACTGTGCTCTTTTTGTGAGAAGCACTTATTCCCCGTCCCACTTTACTCCCCTTTATTTTTACATTTCTCTTACTTCTATCTATACTTTAGTCCTCCCTTCTTTTTGTTTTTGTTTCACAAAGCCCTTATTCCTCCTCTACGCTACCCTATCCTGTATATTCACCCTTTTTTCCTTTCTACCTCACTGGCATGCTGCCCTCTTTTTTCTCTTTATTTACCTTTTCCATAAAACATATTTTCATGAAAACGTATTTCGTCATTTTAATTGTACCCTAAAATAAAGTTTTGTCAGCCTGTTTTCATCAGGCTGACTTTGTTCATTTTTGGAATTCGTCAAAATAACAACATTACCTTAGAAGATGTATCAAATGCTATGGTACAAGCTCTCACACCTCATGTTTATAGATCGCTTCTAATAATGACACTTTGTTCACTTCAGGTAAATATAATTAGTGCATGTAATGCAAAGGGTGAAGCCAATGATGGATCCTCACGCACGCCTACAAAGCCCTCCACGACCTAGGACCTGCCTACCTCAACCATCGACTGAACTTCCACAACCTGTGCTCCTCTTCACTCGCCCTTACACACACCCCCTGCAACCGTCGTAGCCGCAGCGATGGCTGCTCCTTCTCCTACATCGCTGCCAAGACCTGGAACGACCTTCCCCTCCAGCTCCGGACAGCCCCCTCGCTGGCAGACTTCAGAAAAAGACTCGAGGCCTGTCTCTTCGATTGAGACACAGCGACCAGATGCCCCTATGGGTGACAGTGCTGCGCTCTACAAATGCTGATTGATTGATTGATACATAGAGAAGGCTTCTACAAGGTACTCTCACAATTGATATCTAAGAGCCTACTTTAAAGTTGGGTTGTAATAGGGCATTCTTCAATTTCTCCATCATCTGGAGGATTATCCTTGAACATATTATCACTGTGGTGGCGGAAATACCACCAGTGGATGTTTGTCTGAGTTGCACATTTTGTCGAGAAATCAGAGGATTTTCCAATACCAACTAACTCTAAATTAGGAACCTGGCATATGTTACGTAATAAATAATATGTGTTTTGGAATAACATCAGTTATTTCATCATCCTGAATGGTTCTCACGCACATGGTATAAAAACCACTGGAGCCTGCAACCAAGCAGCATGATGAAATCAGCACAGTTGAGAAGACGTGTTACCTATCACACAGCCGTCTTTCATTCTGTGCTGCATCTAATGTCATGTGGTACCAAGGCTGTGTAGTCTTAATTCCAACTCATGCCTATTTCATCCATCACCAGACGCAACCTGCCTTTTTAACTCACTCCTGAGGCTCTTTTTCAACCCTGCTCTCCACCTTTGACACTGTTCTTCCGTCTTTTTCGCCTTCCTCCTTTCCCCCTTTTGTGTTTTTCTCTCTCTTGCTGTGAGTCAAAGTCTGATGAGGAAAATTAAGTGCCGGTCCCCAAAATGAGTGATGGTGGGCCCGACCTTCAACCACCGGCTCACATTAAGCGCTGAGTTTATGGCTGTGTGAGCTATGGGAACAGATGTGTACTCAGCCGTTGGGTTTTTGTGCCATAAGCATGAGCTATTTCTGGGTTCTCTCTCGCACTGCTACCATGCCTACTCCATTGCTTCCCAGCTAGGATGATGCTATACAAGTACCATCAATTCATACCTATCTACTGCAGCAGTTGCCATGGCTGAAGAAGTTTAAGTGGATCTGGTAGCATCCCATGAGGGCTATGGGGAAAAAGGGCTCGCATGTGTCTGGCGTGCTGGAAGAAGGGAATCCTTGGTCTTAGGGAGACAGAATATCTGGGGTTAACGTTTCTATGGGATTTTCTCCCATTCCTTAGTGATAATGGCAAGCATACATATTGCAATGTGGGGAATGTGGCGCGTTCTTTGAATGTGGCCTCAGGCACCATGGAGACCTCCAGATTCAAAACACTGAAAATGCTAGGCGGTGCTGGGTGGGCACCTTGAAGACCCTTTGTGCATGCACAGGCTGAACTATAGCAGCCACAATAACACTTAAAACCGCTACAACGATCAACTTCTCTAACTACCTTTGGCACTCCATCACTGATTCTTTCCTTCTGCCAAACCTTAGTCTCATATTCTGTGCTCTTCTCTTGACCCTAGAGGCCAATGATTTCTGCTTACCCCTTTATATCATTACATTTATATATCTATTTCTGCTAGGGTAGTTATCGCTTTCTTATACTTAATGGCTTGTTTATCTCATTTTCCCCTTGTTAAATTTATAAAGAAAATTGTCAGCTGCCAACTGGCCCAGTTTATTTAATTTTCGAATTGACTTTATATTTATCAGATTTGATTTTTCACTGGATTTATAAAATAAGTCTTCTTTGGGTCTCCCATGGATGTTCAAGGAGAGCCTTGCATGCTGCAGAAAATCAGTCTTGCGTGGTATTACCCGCAAATGTCTTTTTATTTTTTTGATTATGGACATCTGGAGTAGGATACCTCTGAAGTAGCAGAGGCCAGCTAATTAGACATAAAACTGAAAAACATTTTAGTGTTTAAATTACCACATTTGACCCTTATCTATAAGTACACACAAAGGATTTACACAGCTGCTTACAGTTCAAATGTGGGATGCAATGACGAAGGAGATAATGATATGTTCTCTAGATGTTTCTAGAAGCACAGAGGTCGGTTTTCTAGACCCCTTGGAACCAATGACTTAATCAGTGTGCCAACCCGAATCAGAAAACTAGCTGTAATGTAACCATTGCACAACCAACTGGGCTATAATTGAGCGAGATTTGTTTGCGGTAACAATCAATCCCATGAGACATTACAAGGATAGTTAGTGGAATCCAAACCCTCTTTCATTAAATAATTACACACTCAAGGATAGTTAGTGGAATCCCAAACCTTCTTTCATTAAATAATTACACACTCAAGAACACTAGAACAAGAGGGATACATTTTAAATATTAATTTGAAACTGAATTATAGTCTAGTGTGCACAATATAAATTGTAACTACAATGAAGACTAATAAAATAACAGCAGCAGTGTCATCAAAAGCATAAATAAGAGGAACCATTTAAACATGGTTCCGATAATCTATAGCAATGCTACCCTCATTATGCTACTTCTAAGCGCTAATCTAATTTTAGCACAGCAGAAATAAAACCTATTTCGAGTTTCAGAAATGGTATACATCTGCATACCTGCTTAAACAATAGATCCTATGTTCAATGCAGTTTCTAGGTCTGCTATTCTCGTCTCATGAGGCCAGCCGCACTGATAAGTCAGCAAGGGAAGGGTAAATTCCTCCCATCCTAGTAGCCTCAGATTGGGACCAGAGATATGATTCTGCACAGCCTGTCCCAGTGTCACCTGGCATGAAAATTCCGCTCTACCCTTCACTCTCTATGCTCGTTTTTTATATCCTTATTTCATTGTTTTAAAAAAAAATTTTTTATTATGCATATGCGAAAATTTACAAGTTGCTCACTGAGTAAAACTTATATAAACCTGCTTCTCAACACAATCTGCTCCTCTCAGAGATACATAAAATCCTTACATTAAAGTTACATTTAGGCGTGTAACATCTTATCGTGTTTTATTCACTAATGTCCGTTGCTGACTCTTCCGGAGGTGGCGCACAGATATTTCCCCTGAAATCGTTCCACTTTCCCCACACCCGCTTCCATTTCTTCGGGCACCCTCTATGTATATATACTGCCTTCTCTGCCACCATTGCTCCATCCATATCATTACACCATTCGCGATGTGTGGGAGTCGCCTGCGTTCCCCAGTGCTTTGCGATATTACGTTTTGAAAACATCATACCTAATGTTGCCCAGTCTTGAGCTGTGTGGTTAAGATCTGTAGGTTTCCAGATATTAAGGAGACACCTCTTGGGCTCCGGCGTTACCGTGACCCCGCTAACTTGGGAGATGATATGCATAAGTGACACCCAGTATGTCACGATCTTTGGGCATTCCCACAGCGTATGATGGAAAGTGCCGACCCCCCGCATTGTCTTAAACAAAGTGGGTCAGTAGCGTTCCCCATCCTGTGCATTGTTAGTCTCGTGTAGTAGATTCGGTGAAGTATTTTTAACTGCACTAGCTTTAATTTGGAGGATATCGCCACCTCCCGCGGGGACGCAAGTATCTCCTGCCAATCCGTCTCATCTAGCTCACCTACATCAGCCTGCCATTTTTCTCTAAGAGTTTGTGTGGGGTCCGATTGGTTATTAATAATCTTACGATAGGTTAGGGAAATGGCTTTCTTGTCCATGCATTCTGTAAGGAGCCTGTCTTCCAACGGGGAGGTCTCTGGGAGCACGGTACCTGAAGGGACGGCCACTCTGAGAGCATGTTTGATCTGAGTGTAGCGTAAAATTTCTGTAGGTGCCATCTCGTACTTATCTTGGAGCTGGGTAAATGTGATGACCTCTCCCTTACACCAGAGATCTCCTACTCTTGAAATTCCTATTAGGTCCCATTGTTTGAAGCCCTTACTACCGCTAAGCCTACCCAGTCTTTGGGTTTCCCAGACCGGAGTCAATTGTGTTATAATACCATCCCAGCCTAGGTTTTGTGTGCCGTATACCATATTTGTACTGTGTGTGCAGTAGGCCCCATAAGGGTGTTTTTACGGGACTTATCGTAGAGCGCTCTCATGACACCTCCCTCTCCCAGAATATGCCTATCCATACGGAACGCAGGCTCCGTTTGAGGTGCATGTAGCCATTGATTTATCACGATCAGTTGGGAGGCCCAATAGTATGCTTGTATATTGGGGAGGGCGATCCCGCCATCATACCACCCCCTGACCAATTTGTGCATGGCTATACGGGCTGGTTTTCCGTCCCATAGGAGGTTACTTACTTCCGCTTCAATTGCCTTAAAGTAGGTGGGAGGAACCGAGAACGGGGTGTTCTGTAGGGCGTAGAGGAATCTAGGGAGCGCCATGATCTTAAAGAGTGCCGCTCTTCCCAGTAGCGTCAGAGGTAGGAATTGCCAATGTTTGGTATCGCGGCGGAGCCTTTTTAAGGGTTCCATAAGGTTTTTTTCCATAAATTCCATGGGTTGTGGTGTGATATGGAGTCCTAGGTATTTAAAACTCCCCCTCTACGACCTGTATCGTACAGCCCGCTGGAAGCCGCGGTGGGGCGCCGCTCAGCACATATGGAAGAGATTTGGCCCAATTAATAGTGTAACCGGAAAATCTACCATATACCTCACATATATCCAGAAGTCTGGAGAGCGAGCGCCTGGGAGATGCCATGTAGAGCAGGACATCATCCGCATAGAGGGAGATGCGGTCCTCCCAGCCCGCCGTCCAACGAAGCCCACGTATGACCGGGTCCCTTCTTATCCAGGCCGCCAGCGGCTCCAGTACCAGGGCGAATAAAAGCGGCGACAAAGGGCAGCCTTGTCGTGTGCCACGTCCTGGAGGAAAGTCTGCAGAAATTCGGCCATTGGCTACTACGTGCGCCAGAGGCTTAGTGTACAATAGCTGGACCCAGGCACGAAACTTGGGGCAGAAAGCCCATATGTCTAAGAACGGCAAAGAGGAAAGGCCACTCAACCATATCGAAGGCCATACGGGTGTCTAGGGATAGGATGACAGCGTCCTCTTGGATGGTGTGTATACGGGCCATTACGCCATGTAGGCGTCTCAAATTGAGTGCTGTGTTTCGGCCGGGCATGAAACCGGACTGGTTTGGATGCACTAATTTTGTGAAGTGGGGTTGCAATCTAGCGGCCAATGTTTTTGCCAGTATTTTGGCCTCTGCATTAAGCAGTGATATTGGCCGGTAAGATGCACATTCCTGTGCTGGCTTGTGTATAGCAACTATTGTCACCAATCGCTGGTCTCTGGGGAGTTATCCTGCGTCTAGGCTAGCCTCATACATGTTGAGCAAATGTGGTGAGAGTTTGTCTGCTTCTTTTTTGTACAGTTCAATAGGTATGCTGTTGGGCCCCAGAGCTTTCCCCGATTGAATGTTGCCTATGGCCAACGCCAATTCTTCAGCTGTTAAATCTGCCTCCAGTGCCTGAGTGTCATCCGGAGTAAGCGTGGGCATTTGAATATCTTTGAGGAATGCCAGAGCTTCCTCAGGTGTGGCTGTGGCTGTTGGAGTGTATACCTTTTCGTAGTGGAGGGCCAGTGTATTAACTATCTTTTGGGGGGGGCGCTAGTGAGCCTGAAGCAAAATGGCCGCACGTTAGTGCAGCTCTGCTGGTCAGGGCCATAATCCGAGTAATATCCTGCATTTCCCCCGATCAACTAGTGACAAGAAACGGCGATTCTGGACCCCCTACCTGCGCTGCACGAGCTGCTGTGAACGAGGTGGTGATCGGCGGCATCTAAAACTTCGTTTTCAGGATTTGCCAGGCCGGCTCCAAAATGGCGGCTCCCGTGGGTCGCTGACTTGCTGTGGTGATAGCTGGCGGACACGAGCTGCGGAGCTAGGGGCAAGCATCCACAACTGGCTGCTGCGGGCGGATAGGTACGGCGGCGGTACAGGCGAGCCGGTGCACTTGTGACATAGAGGGAAGGTGAGCGCTCCGATACCTACGCTGGATTGCATGCGTGAGAGCTGGAGGGCATAGCCAGATCGGCAGCGAGACGGCCGCAGATACGGAGAAGCAGGTGCGGCATGCCGCGCACCCCCCCTAGCGAGAGACATAGATGCTGTGCTGAGATATCACGCATGAGTGCTGTGGGCATTGACAGACTGCGCACATCTGCAGCTCCCGATACGGAGGTGCGTTGATTGTGGGGACGTGCTGGTGGCCCCCCCCCCATATCTGATTAACAGTGGCTGACTTGGGGGCGAAACTGATTGTCTGAGGCATCGCTGGGGAAAAACACTAGAGACACTGGCAGGGTGGCTAGAAAATACTGCACACTGGACATGAGGGAGGCTCACTGTCGGGCTGCCATTTGATTTATCAGCTGCGTGATTGTATCCACCATTTTGAGTCTACATCGTCACCCCCTCTGGTTGGTGCAATTGCGGCGCTGGCGCGCTGCTGCGATGGAACTGTGAAGCGATCGACAGACGTTGTGTGGCAGTTGTGTTGTGAACAACGTGTATTAAAGGCTGATAACCCCGCTGTGGATGCCACCACCTCTGGTAACTGTGACTGGTATACGGGCAAATTGACTGCGTCTGGTGCGGGACTCCTGGCCCCTCTGTGACCGGACGGGGCGCTTTGGCTAACAGGGAGTAAGAGACGGCAGCTGTTGATAGAGTTACGGTACACCTGACCCTCCTGACGCAGGGTGAAGCTGGCGGACGGCTTGAATAGTGTGACGACGAGCTGCAATCCCTAGAAGCATGGGCCTGGCCTGTAACTATAACGTACTCAGGCTGTGCAGAGGGGTACGGCTATATTACAACGTGGGTCCTGTGACCCAGGCAACCCAGTAACGGATCCTTTTGGGCTACTGTCACCTGAGCAAATACCACACTGGTCGGCGGTGGAGCCCCCTCTAAAGCCGGGGAGTTGTGGTGCAGTGTCGAGCTTTGTTGACTTCAGAGTGCGCAAAGATGGGTAAACCAGAAAAACAGCAGCAGGCCAAGCTTTCCTTTGAATCCAAGCGTCTCACGAAATCACAGCAACGGGGGGCTTCGGACACTGAAACGGACCTGGAAGCCGGCAGCACTAGCAAGCTTGAACGCATGATGCTTGCCATGCAGCAAAGTCTCCATTCTATTGACAGAAAAATAGGTAACTTGAATCTACGTATGGATAATATGACGGCAAAACTCGACAAGCACAGCTCGCGGATCACAGAGGCAGTGCATATCCAACACGGAGGACAAAGTTGAAACCATCACCGACTCCTGTACTCAAATGGAGAAACTTTTGGCAGTAATCCAGGCCAAGAATGAAGACCTGGAAGCCAGGTCCCGGCAAAATAATCTTCGCATTATGGGGGTGCCGGAGTCCACCAATACAGGCAGGATGGAGCTGTATGTGGAGGAGATGCTTAAAAACATGTTAGGCGCGGAGCATTTCTCGAACATGCTGATCGTGGAAAGGGCACATCGCTCTCTTGCACCTAAGCCAATCCCAGGAGCGCCCCCACGCCCTATAATAGCCAGGCTGCTCAACTATCGGGACAGGGACACTGCATTGAGGCTGACCAGGGAAAAGGGAACCACTGTGTATCAAGGGGTGGAAGTTGCATTGTTCCCTGATTTCACGACAGCAGTACAGCAGGCGAGGCGTGAGTTCCAGCATGGTTAAGAAAAAGCTGCAAACACTGAAACTACAGTAAACAATGCTGTACCCAGCGCGCCTTCGGATACAACATGGGGGCAAAGCCAGGATCTTCACATCCCCCAAGGATGCTCTGCAGTTTGTGCGACAGTTGGAGCGCCAGGAGTCTTCACGAACAGCTGGCGATGATGCGGATAATGAAGATTGAACATTTGCGTTGGGGACCAAATTCAGACTGGTATTGTTGATTATCTCGGGATAAAATTGCAAAGTAAGGTGTTGCTACTGTACAATACTGGTGGGACCCTGGGCATCGCACAATCCGATACTTGATAGATGGTAATTGATAGGGTATGCAGAATTGGGGTATGCTACTGAGATCACACTGTAGAGATATGATTGCCCAACTGCTGATCTGGAGGTGCTATGCCTATTATACGCCAAGGTATAGCGCCGGAGCTCGCATTAAGAATACCAAAAGTTAATGTTCACTGTTCTAATCCTCTGTTGAGAATGCTGATATGCAGGGCGTCTATAGGCGCTGTTTTCTCCGACATACTGTCAAGTTGCAGGTTAGGGGAAATCCCTATGAATGCCCTGACCCCCCTTAATGCATCAAGGGGGTCGGTGGGCAGCTAGCGACCTCCGAGAGGGTACACCCCACATAGTTTATGGATAAGGGTGAGCACTGTGGGCAGACTAGCTGCCTACAGAGGGGCCAATGGTTTATTGTATATTTTTTGTTCCATACTTTGGGGATCCTTAGCATAATTGGGATGCTGAAGTGGGAGGGGGGATTTGTTGGGGTATGTTCCGGATACATCAATGTGAAGTACAGAATACAAAGGGTACAGCAGAAACATATAAGCATAAGTGATGCAGGTTATATCATAGACATGTCGTTGTGTGACAAGAATGGTAGACAATAGAGATGGCAAAATAACATGGGTAACATGGAATGTCAGAGGTCTTAACAACCCGAAGAAAACAAGGCAGGTGCTAGCCTACTTGGACCGTCATAATGTACAGGTGGCATTGTTGCAGGAGACTCAACTTACTAAGCATACAGCGGCAGCGGTGGCCACTAGATGGGCGGGGGTACGCTTGATGTCCTCTTACTCCTCGTATGCGAGAGGTGTTATGATTTTAATCAGGAAAAATATCCCGTTTGAAAGTTTACATGTGGATGAAGATGAGCATGGCCGCTATATAGTTGTACAGGGGAAGTTGTGCGGTACATTGATGACTATTGTAAATATATATGGGCCTAACATAGACGACCCTGGTTTCTATGAAATGTTGTGGAGTAAAGAACATAGATTACCACCGGTTACGATTATTTGCGGAGGTGACTATAATATTGTGTTAGACCCTTCACTCAACCGCCGCTCCACTGCAGAGTACACAGTAAAAAAGGCAGCACAAGCTGTCAAGGATGGCATGAAGGATTTGTTTTTATTAGACACTTGGAGGCTGATACATCCAGAGGGGCTGGAGGGAACATGCCATTCGTATATCCATCAGTCGTGGTCGCGCCTTGATTACTGGCTGACCACGTGTGATATGAACTCATGGATCACCACTGTTAGGCATTTGCCTCGCACACTGTCAGATCACTCTCCAGTATTGCTCACCATGATCATACCCACACATACACCACCACAATTTCAATGGAGATTGCAATCTTCTGCATTGAAAGACCAGGTGTTCCGTGAGGGGGTGCGGGAAGCCATAGAAAACTATTTTACTACTAATGTTAGATCAGTACAAAGTATAGGCACGCTATGGGAAGCGTTTAAGGTGACGATCTGTGGAGTATGCATAGGGTTGCAGGCAGGAGTGCTCAAATCTTTAAGGGGGTCCATGAAGCGGTTGGAACAGGAACTGATGCTCCTCGAGCGTAGCTATGAAACCACACCAGATAGAACCATACTGGCTAGCATTCGATCAAAGGTCACTGAATATAACGACCTGGCAGATCAGGAGGTGAGGCACATGTCTTGTCGATGGGTGGCCAAGTACTACGGAGAGGGGGGCAGACCTGGGAGAGCCTTGTCCGCCAAAATTGCTGCACCATGGACTAAAAACCATATAGTGAAAACTATTGCAGCAGATGACACTATTCGCTGTGATACGCCGGGCATTCTTAATTCCTTTGTGCAATACTACCAAGCTATGTATGACAGTAGGCAAACAGCAACAGAAGACGACATAGCGCAATACTTAGAGGACATAGCTCTGGTCTGGTTATCGCGACAGCAGCAGGATTTCTTAATGCACCCGTTGACGGTGGATGAAATTCGGGAAGCTATAACTGCGTTGCCCAATGGTAAGGCTACGGGCACGGATGGGCTCCCGGCAGAATTTTATAAGGAGTACATTGACTTGCTGGTACCTTACCTACACGAGATGTATGAAGAGGCATATGAGCAGCAACGACTTCCGGACACACTCCGTGAAGCGCTGATCATAACTCTATCAAAGCCAGGGAAGGTGCCGGATAACTGTGAATCCTATAGACCCCTTTCACTTATGAACACGGATGTAAAAATTCTGGCAAAGGTATTGGCAAATCGATTGCGATTGCTGCTTCCTGATATGGTGCTACCTGATCAGTCAGGGTTTATCCCTACTCGATCCACGGCACACAATTTGCGGACGCTATTCGCGGTACTGTACCTTCTCGAACCTACCTTGCCTGCTGCAGCGGTCCTCCTTGACACCGCTAAGGCATTTGATTCTGTCTCCTGGAGGTATATGTTTGCAGTGTTGCATCGCATGGGGCTGCCTTACATTTATACAAACTGGATCAAGCTGTTGTATACAGATCCAGTGGCACGTGTGCGTGTTAATGGGCAAACGTCTGATACGTTCCGGATCCAGCGCGGTACGAGGCAGGGCTGCCACTATCGCCGTTATTGTTTGCGGTAGTACTGGAGCCATTGGCCTGTATATTACGTCAACGGCATGCGCAGGTGGCGCTGCGCTTCCACCAGAGGCCGCTGGCAGTATCCATGTATGCGGACGACATGGTGCTCTATGTGCGTGAGCCAGCAGTATATCTGGAGCGGCTAATCCGGGAATATATCCGCTTTGAATGGCACTCAGGACTCGGCATTAATTGGAATAAGTCTGTTGTGCTCTCATTGACAAAATGCACGTCGCGGGTGGACTTGGGGTATCCACTAGACTGGGGGACGGATCCAGTTAAATACTTGGGTATTTGGATTCATAGAGATCCGCAGGTAATTATACGGACCAACTATGGAACGGCAATCACGCGACTCACGGACCAAGTCGCCAGATGGACCAAACTCCTGTTAACGTTTGCGGATAGAATAGCATTAATCAAAATGGTAGTGCTTCCAAAGTTTTTATATTTATTTGTAAATACTCCCATAAAGTTAACACAACATTTCTGTAGTACACTACGCACCTTGCTAATTACACTAGCTTGGAGTGGTAAAAAGTCAAGAGTTAAATGGGAGGTGCTAACATTACCGTACGAAATGGGTGGATTAACAGTACCTGATCTGCAATTATACTATCTTTGTGCACAAGCACAATATGCCTACTACTGGCAACATGCACCACAATACACGCCACATGTGGCGGTGAAAGCTGGCGCTGTTCACCCAACACCGCTCAAGGCAATGATTGTTAACACCACCACTGTATTTGAAAAGGACGAAATAGATACGGTGCGCTGTACAGCTAACGCATGGCAGGAGCTGGGGAAGAGGGCGCGGCGTTTGCCACTGTACGCTCCGGCAATGCCGCTGTTGCATCACACGGCGCTCTCTGTGACAGGTGAGACAGGCTCACTAAAGGTTATGCAAAACGCGGGGATACATACAATGGGAGACATATATCCTGACGGGAAATTTATTGAGCTTTCACGATTAGTAGGAGACAAGCAGGGCTCAGTCATGCTAACGTTCATATATAGTAGACTGCGAGCAGCCTTGCGGACATTATACCCATGTTTTCCTGAGGAGCCCCCAACATTAGCAGCACTGCAATTAATATATACAACACAGTCACGGGTCAAACTTGTTACTCGCTTATATAGAACCTCCCAGACAGATACAATGAATGTTGAAATGGGTCCCATGGAGAAATGGAACTGTATACTATCCCAGTCATTAGCGGAGGATGAATGTATCGCATGTTGTAGGATGACAGGTCAATTGACCGCAAATGGGAATCTCAGACTTATTCATTACAAATATATACACCAAATGTATTATACCCCTGCACAACTTTATAAATATGGCCTAAGAGACTCTTATTGATGTATACGCTGCGGCGGGTATAATGCTGACTTTAGGCATTTGGCATGGAGTTGTCCAAAGATATATGAATTTTGGAGAAGGGTCACATGTATACTGACAGAAATGGTGGGCGAGCAGGTAGACTGTAATATGATAATATGTTTACTAGATAATGTGCACAAAATCAAAGCTGTTCATCGCAAACTGGTGGCCATAGCTTTACTCTTAGCAAAACGAAGAGTCTCCATTCACTGGGGAGGCAGGCCTGCGCCCAAGCATGAACATTGGTTAAAAGATATTGCATATTGTCTTGACCAACTTACATGTTATGCTGAAGAGCTACCAAGTACCTCCAAGCCACATGAAATTTGGGGGCCATTCACTGCATATATGATGGCTAGGAAAGAGGACTACTGTACTGACGTTCTATATGACAATCCACTACACACTATCTGTTAAAGTCATGATCTGTATTTTACTGTCACTGCTGAACTGTTGCTGCGATGTATCCACATGCTACACTGTATTCTGTAACCATGTAAACATAATGATGTATTTTATGGTTGTTATGCTATGAAAATCAATAAACAAAACAAACAAAAGAAAAACTATCTGTTGGGGTTCTGTTATGGTGTCACCGGTGGTCAATTGTAGTTGTGCCACCCAGCGGCTAGCTCTTTCTCGCTTATCCAGCCAAGCCAGGAGCTTGCCCGCTTTGTCCCCAACTTCATACACCTTATGCTGTGTGGCTACGAGCTTGGCTTTTGCGTCTTCCCACATGTATTCTCTATATTCCTGCCTTTTCAAATGCAACTTGTGTGTATTGGTGCCATTGGGGTCCTGGGAATGCGTGGCCTCGGCCTGTCTTACTTCCTGTTCGAGGGCCTCTACCTGTTTTTGTTTTCTTTTTTATTCCCCATAATTAGTGAAATTGCTTGGCCCCGCAGTGTCGTCTTGTATGCTTCCCACAGTGTTGTCGGAGAGGCTACCGAGCGTTCGTTTTCCTTGAAATCCTGTTGTGTGGTTTTGGTTAGACCCTTCCAGATCCCGGGGTTCTTGAGAAATCCAGGGTATATTGGGAATATTTGACGTTGTCCTGGGACATGTGACGTGTATTGGACAAGAACAGGGGAGTGATCGGAAATACCTCTAGGTAAGTGCATTACCCCCTCCAGCGTCCCGCACCCGTCTGCCGATGTGAGTATGTAATCTATTCTCGAGAGGCTATTATGCGCTCCGGAATAAAAGGTGTATTGCTGTTCCTGTGGAAATCATGTGCGCCAAACATCTACTTTTTTTTTGTAAACAAACTTTATTAAGTTTCACAAAGGTGACATGAGGGCATTATGCCACAATTCCGCTGTTCAGCAACATAATCATTAGCCATCGTGGGATACAATTAGGGCCACAAGTGACATACAGAATAGTGGCCGGCCAGTATATTCAAATAACTCAGTATTCACTGACAGTATTACTCCCTTACAGGTTTGCAGTCCCAGGTGTAGAACTCCCTTCCCACAACTAACCCCCCCCTTCCCTCCCTCCCAGGCGTGTCACTTGCATACAAGACATTAATGTACAGTAGATCAGTTTCCCAGTTTGTTTGTTTACGTGGACTGGGTTAACACCCTAGGGGATCGCAACTATTCCTGGGGGCAACATGCCGTGCTTGTTAGCAACTCTCCAGGCCCCAAGGTACCTACAGTTGTCTGCAGCTTAATCTAATGCTTTCGGGGGTGCACCCACGACGTCTTCGTCCTCAGTGTCCTTGGGGATTTAAGCTCTGCAACTAACCCTTCCCAAGCTCCTGCCGCCTCTAGCGCCCTCTCGCTTCTTGTCCTTTTATCTATCTGCAGCCTAATCACACCTTCACATTCTGCCCATTTGAGGAGCTCCGCTTTCCACCTTGCTACACTTGGGCCCTTCTTCGCCTTCCAGTGCATGGTGATATCTCGCTTGGCCAGGAGTAGCCCCATATCTAGGAACTTGCTCGTGATTTTATTCTTGGACGTGTGAGGGAACCAATGTAAGATACAGTATTTCTGAGTCTGTTCTACATCTCTGTCAGTGATGTCAGCCAGTGACTTCGTTACTTCTTCCCAATAGAGGTCTAGGAAAGGGCAGTCCCAAAATATATGCTTAAAATCTGCACCTTCTTTATTGCAGCGCGGGCAAGCCGCCGTCTGAGTCAGGAAATACTTATTTATTTTTGCCGGGGTGAGGTACGCCCTGTGTAGGATGTAGAAATGCACTAACTGGAACCTGGCATTCCGGGTACTCTTCCACGCTATCTCTACTAATTCCCCCCAGGTCTTCTCTGGGATATCCTCCTCAAGGTCAGCCTCCCACTTGAGTCTCAGTTCTGATAAGGGGAGTAATGTGTCTTGCGTTATGCGCTTGTACAAGCATGTTACTGCCTTGAATGTGCCTGCTGCCATAACCGCGTATTGGCAGCCCAGTGACGTTTTTGGTTCGGTGAGGCCCTCCCCCCAGTGTTTCCGCATGGCAGTAGTAAGGGCTATGTACAGCAAAAAGTCCCCTCTAGGCAAGTCGTACCGGGCTTGTAGATCATTGAACGGGATCATGGCCCCTTCCTCATACAGGTCTCCTATACAAGTCAACCCTTGTTCCGTCCAGTTCACTAGCCTCTGCCAGTTTCCTCCATGGGGCAGGGCTGTGCACATAAGCTACGGGATTTCCGGTGCGTAAGGGCGTTTAATTTTAGCCCTCTTCATGTATCTGTTCCAGCACCTGCGTGCAGCTCCGAGGTGAGGGTTTCAGTACCGACAGGGAGCTGCAAAATGATGCGGGACATCTGTTTTAAGGTCACAAAGTCTTCCCTCTGCTCTTCTTCTTCCCTAATATTGCTCACCACCCATTGCGTGAGCCATTGAAATTGCGCCGCTAGATAGTAGGCCTCAAAGTCAGGCACCGCTAGTCCCCCTTCCGCTCTTGATCTCAGTAAGCGCTACTCTACGTCTTCCGGTGCCCCATAGAAACCCCGTGATCAACGAGCAGAGCTGGACCAAGTACTTCGTTGGGATCCAGATCGGCAAGGTCCCAAAGTAGTATAATAGCCTCGGGAGAGTGACCATTTTAAGCAGGGCCACGCGGCCAGCCACGGATAGCGGCAAGGAGCCTCAGAAGGCAAAGTTACTTTTGCTCCTCTGATGGCCTTCCCTATGTTACCCTCTAGGACATCTTCCGGAGCGTGGTATATGTGCATGCCCAGATATGGGAGGCACCTATCTTCCCAGGTCACCCCTTCTGTTACCTGCGGGCCAGTTCTGCCCCCTTTTGCAGGGAACAGGCAAGACTTTGCCCAGTTCACTTTTAACCCTGCGACTCTGCTTAGTTCTTGTAGTAAATTTTTTGCTCCCGTGAGCGCCTCCCCCAAATCAGCCAGAAATAACAACAGGTCATCAGCGTACAACGCGATGTGATGAATTTGCCCGTGCACTTCGAGTCCCCGATAGGCCCGCCCGGCCCGGGCCCACGCCACCAGGGGCTCCACCGCCAGGGCAAATAGCAGAGGAGAGAGGGGACACCCCTGTCGCGGATCACTGACATAATATCGACAACAAAAATATCGAATATACAAAATATCGGCGTCATAATATCGACTACAATAATATCTACTACCAATACTTATTTATAAAAATACAAAAATATCAAGTACACAATATCGTATATAAAAAATATCGTACACCACAATATCGAAATGCAAAATATCGTTACATTAAATATCGTTTAAATTTTAATAACATACAATATAACAAAAATATCGAATACCAAAATATAGACATCAATATTATCGACTTTTTATAAATATCGACTATAGAAAAACTGCTCAATTAAATATATATTTAGCACCAAATATAAATTCACATTATAAAACAATATAAAATACTTAAACAACATAATAAAATAATTTGCAAACACATCAATATATAAAACAAAATATTTTCTCTAAACAAACAATTACAATAATAAAATATAAACTGTAAAATATATAATGCTTGCATCATTTCACATTAAAAACAATGTTTAAAATATTTTAAAAAAACTAAACGAAAAAATATTTACTTTCTACTAACAGTTTCTTAATTAGCGTTTCCCTTATATGGAAACAAACAGCCAAAACAATAAAAACAATTAACTTCAACCAATAAAATACTCACATTTTAAAATACACCAATAACAGAAAGCAACCAATTAAATAAACACTATATAAACTTCAAATATATACATCTCTTTTACACTTCTAACCTACAAAAAAGAAGAAGGTGAAACTCTGCCCACCTGTTTCCTGAAAGAAAACTTTCATTACTGGAGAAATCTTTAAAACTGCACTAAGTAAGTAAAACTGTATTTAAAATATAACAATACTACTACCCTTCAACAATAATTATTTCTGAGACCTAATTTACTATTCTTTCATTCCTTACTTTTATATCACCTCTACAGATATCCTACAAAGCCAGAAAATTATTTTCAAAATCCTCACCAATAAAAGAACAATAAATGTAAGTATATTCTATTTTTGCCAAACCTACCTAAAAATATTTTTCAAACGTTATTCACTAATATATATTTTCTTTTTATCTATCTCCTCTGCAGCCAACAGCAAAAGCTTCCAAAATAATTCTACAACCACTAACCAACTAAATACAATTAAAAAGTAAGTATATAATTTTCAATTATTAAACAACGTTAAATACCCACCCAAATAACCCTTTTCCCCTAAAATCCCTATCATCTACAAACAATATAATCAAATTATTAATATGTTTGTTTTCTCTTCTCAACAGAAATTACATCAAGAAAATAGAAAATAAAGCTTGAAATCATTTCCTGGACAATTTTATTTACATCAAACTAAACATTGTAAGTATATTCACTGAAATGTAACTGTATTTAATAAACATGTGGTATTTATTATATTAAAACATTTTTTTTAAAATTTTCCCTAGCATAAAACAAAACAACATGACTGAAGGTGCAGAATTTGTAATGTCACAAAAAAATAAAATGCTATTATGTTATATGGGGTATGTGTATACACAGGAGAAACAAACTGGCCTTAAAGTGTTTTGGAAGTGTAGCAAATACTACTCTAACAAATGCTATGGAAGAGCTACTACTCATGAAACTACTGTTCTTTCTGTAAAAGAACATAATCACCCCCCAAACATAACAGAGATTGAGGTTAGAGATGCTCTTGAAAGTATAAAAGAAGCAAGCACTAGTACTGATAAACAAACTACCCAAATACTAAAAGAGCAACTATTAAAAGTACCTCAACATGCATCAGGACAATTACCGTCCATAGCTTCTTTAAAAAGAACTATTGCCAGACAAAAAAAGCAACTACAAGTACTATACCTGCCCCTAAAACATTTGCAGAAGTAGTTATTCCACCAGAATTAAGCATTACTCACAGTAAAGAACCATTTATATTTTTTGATAACAAATGCCCAGATAAAAGAATAATTATGTTTGCTACTGCAAACAATTTACTTAAATTACAGCAATGTGACACCTGGATGATGGATGGAACTTTCAAAGTCTGTCCAAAACCATTTTACCAGCTGTACACAGTGCATGGATTGTACCAACATTCAAATATTCCATTCATCTATGCCCTATTACCAAATAAACAGCAAACTACCTACATAGATAGACTCACTAAAATAAAAGAAGAAAGCAATAATTATTTTCCTTCAAAAATAATTATTGATTTTGAAATAGCCATGATAAATGCTATACTGAAAAATTATCCACACACAGCAATCCAGGGTTGCTATTATCATTGTAACCAGAGTCTCTGGAGACATCTACAAAAATCAACCCTAAGGGGCCGATTCCGATGTCGGACGGACTCAGGTCCGTCCGACATCGGTCCGGAGCCGTAACCGACCGACCTGCTGTCGTCGGTTACGGCCCAGGCAGTACGATGCGACCGAACCCTGTTCGGTCGCACTCGTATCTCCCACAATGGGAGCATGCATTCCGGACGGAATGCATGCTGGCATTGGAGATAGCAGGGGTGCAGTTCAACCCTGCACCCTGTGGCCGGCACCCCAAGGTGCCTGCCACCGGGTGCAGGGTTCAACAGAGGGGCACCAGAGGTGCCTCCAGGCCGCCATTCGGTGACCTTGCACCCATGGGGGTCCCACTGGGGGCCCCCAAAGACAGTGACCGACTGCCTTTTCGTGCCGGAAAGACCGGCACGAAAAGGCAGTGAAAACTGCCATCGTACTCCCTCGGTCGCAAAGAGGCAGCCGGGGGAGTACAGAGGATTTCCGGATGGCTGACGGGCTCTCCAAACCCGTCGTGAGCCATCCGGAATCGAGTCGGATTCTTTCCGACCGAGCCCATCGGAATGGCTCGGTCGGAAAGGAATCCGAGCGGCACGTTCCGATTCGGTCGGAAGGGCTCCGACCATCGTTCGGTGCCCTTCCGGCCGAAATCGGAATCGGCCCCTAAGTGTACAATATGCTACAGACAGTACTTTCGCCTACCAAATTAAAAAGCTAATAGCACTAGCATATGTACCTGTAACTGATGTAGCAGAGCACTACAATATTCTAATAGAGAGCCCCTATTACAAAAGGAATGAAGACAAAATAAGCCCACTACTAGACTACTTTGAGGACACCTGGGTGGGAAGATTGCATAGATCAGGGCATAGAAGGCAACCTAAGTTCCACATTCCTTGGTGGAACGTGTACCTAAGTACCTTAAACAAAGAAGCTAAAACAAATAATAGTGTTGAAGGATGGCATAATGCCTTCCAAGCAACAACAAGCAGAGGTAAACCTACCCTACAAAAACTACTACAATCTATACAAAAAGAACAAAGCTATCAAGAATTACGGATGGAACAATCTGTAACTCAAATATGTCCCAAATTAACTAAACAAACTAAAAAAATGTTTGAGGTACTGCAAAGTCAGGTTACCCTATACCCATCAACAAGAGGCCTAGATTACCTATCCCTAATAGCCAAAAGCATTTTATAAACTAAAGTTCCACAGCTATTATACATTTTTTCGTTCACAAAACAAACACTTTACACACATATATTAATATTATATTTTCACAAATATTACTTATTTGTGATGTATATTTTTTAAATAAAAAAAATATATTTACAAATAAATAATATTTATCACAATATACTATAACACACTATTAATTTTAACCACATTTCCCACCCAATTAATTTAAAAAAAATAGACTTACGGTTTATGTAGCTGTAGAAGATGTATTCCAAAAAGTAATAATCCTTGCATCTATCTGTTAATCCATGTTAAAGTTTAAAAAAGCCCCCCCAAAAATGCAAAAATCCAACAGGTCCTATATAAATCCATCCTGGCGAAATCCAAATAACGGAAACCCTCAAAAACCCGAAAAAGATACAAAAATATAAAAATCGCTCCAGGAAATACCGAAAAATAAAAGAAACTGTAATAATAATATTAGTTTATCAAACTAATACACAGTTCTTTTTTTTAAAAAAACGCGTCTGTGTCTCCAACGTAAAGTCGATTAAAATGAAGCTGCAAAAAAGATTGAAAGCATACCCACCCACACAAATACACCCAAATACATTCATTAAATACAATAACATGAATTTATATCAACAAAACAACACATATTTAGTCATATTATCGTCTGTCTACACTACGCCTCAAACACTAACTCACGACATCTCACTAAAATATAACTAACAAGTACAGCACACCAAAAACGCAACAACCTAACTATAAATACAATATATATGTCCTAACTACACTAAAACATAAGTATTAAGGGGCCCATTACGATACCCGGCGTAAAAGAATCCGCCAGGCATGGAAGCGGCAAAAATCCGCCCGCACACACCGCCTGAACACCGACCACGCCATTATGAGTACACAAACCGAAAACCGCCATCGGCGGAAAAATCACACAAAATACCGCCCGCCATCGTCCGAGTCGGAGTCAAACCGCCCGCCACGGACGGAAACACGCACGACAACACAAAACCGCCCGCCCACACGGCCGACACACCGCACGTGAAATTACGATCGCACCGCCATGAGCGCGGAAAAACAACAAATATACCGCCCGCCAGCGCAAACAACGCCGATGAGAATCGACACGGCAGAAGCCATGGCGCCAACGTACCTGCACAGAAACCATCCGCACACAAAACCAATAGCACACAACATGGCCAACAAGTCCACACAGCAAGGCACACACAAATACACAAGCACAGTACACATCCCGAAAACACCCCCCGGACAAACAAAAAATACAAAGGCCAGAACCCCAGACACAACACACCTGAAAACAACAGACCATGAGGACACACCCACATAGGTGAGTACAAAAGCAGCACTCCCACAGACCACAACCCCTTGCTACATTGCAAACCAGAGAGGAGAGGAGAGGACACAGTGACACAGCAAGGACAGCAGCACACCACAGAAACGCACACATCACTACCACCACCACCACCACCACCACCAAACACCACCACCACCACCACCACCACCACCACCAAACACCGGCACCACAAACCCCCTGCACATTACACAACACACACCGCACCAGCACCACAAACACCATGGCACCACAAAGGATGCCCAAGTTCACGCCCATGGAGCTGACGGTCATGGTCGACGAGATCATCAAGGTGTACCCACAAATCTATGGGAACATGGTCCAGCACACACCACTAGCCACCAGAAACAGAATGTGGAACCGGATCGTAGACCAGGTCAATGCAGTCGGGACCCTGCCCAGGAACAGAGTCGAGATAAACAAACGTTGGAATGACGTAAAAAGCCTGGTCAAGAAGAAGGAGGGCAAAAACAGAGAGCTGGCTGCCGTCACTGGCGGAGGGAATCCCGCGCTCTTTAAGACCTTCAAAGCGTGGGAGGAGAAGGTGCGAGTCGTAATCCATCCGGAGATCCTCGCCGGATTAGCAGGGGGAGTGGAGGCTGGTAAGTACAAACTAATGTATACCAGCACACCGCTATGTACTCACATGCGCAACTACCATGCCACAGCTCCCAGGGACAAACACCCCCATGTCCAGCACACAATACACAACACATCACACACACATGCAACAGACACTACCACACACAGCCCAAACCGAACAACTGTAAGATGCGTGGGGACATGTGTACACTAAGCCAGCCACGTAACCACCAACAGGTCCCCAAATATGCCAGAAGCGCCACAACGAGCACCCACCACACCCATGTGTCCGCCACAGCTGCACTAACCGACAAGTAACAGGTAAGTGGCAGGAACACAAAGTGCAGTGGGTGGGAGGGTGGACAGCCCAAGTACAACACACACCAGGCCCCAGTCCCACAGCACAGCAAGGAGGAGCATCCCCCACACCCCACAGCCACGTGTCAGCCACCGCAGTGCACAACGACAGCCGAAAGGCAGACATCACGGTCCACAGCAATCGGTGTCAGTGGGTGTACAGCCACCCCCACGACCCACTACACCCCCCACCCCCACAGACCTGCAACATGGAGCACCCCCGCTTAGAGCCATGTGGCATCCAGTACAGTGCACGCACGAACAACTTGCAGGTGGGAAACTGGACAGGGCTGGATTACTGGAGGCATGAGGACCATAACACCACCAACACATGGGACATGTCACGTAGCAGACGAACACGCAGCACCGCCCACCGTCACGAACAAGTGAACAATGTGCACACGGACATGAACAACAGACTCACACCCCACATGACCCATCACAGACATAGCAACACCCAAGGAGCCACGTCTGCATGCACAAGCCACACTGAATATAGTCCCACACGGCAGCCACTGTGCAACTCATCACACACAACCGAAACACCATTGAAGTCCTGTCCATGTAGCCCCTACTGCCTGTCAACCACACACCCCACAACTACGCCTATGTAAGACAAACAACACTAGACGCAACAGAGCGGAACAACAGAAATGCACACGAACACCACTGAACCCATCAAACTCACAGACACACCATGCACATACAACATACCATCCATCCCATCCGTCAGCCCCAGTCTCATGAAAGGCATGTCATCCGCACAGCTGCCACACATACAGCAGTCACGCTAAGACACATGCCCATGACCAACCATGTGCCAGAAGTCAATTAAGCGCACGACACACTGTGAGCAACAACACACAACATGGGCCACCCCCCCGAGCACTGCAGTGATGCACATGGCACAGGGCAGCACGCACACCAAGGAGATGGGACAACTGCAATACGTTGGCTGGCACACAACTATCACTCACCCATAACGATGCGTCCAATGCCATGTCCAGTAACCACAACAGACAGCAAATATGCAGGGCATGTCAGGCATGCACACACCTCAGACCATGCACTGTCATGCAGCCACAACACATGTCACGTTCGGCACCCATGGCTCACAGCATGTACCCCAAAAGCATATCCCCTCCCAAATGCGAATCTGGGGCATGGCCCCCATGTTGCCATATGCGTTCCTAAGCGTTCCATTTGAACCCCAAAAGCATATCCCCTCCCAAATGCGAATCTGGGGCATGGCCCCCATGTTGCCATATGCGTTCCTAAGCGTTCCATTTGAACCCCAAAAGCATATCCCCTCCCAAATGCGAATCTGGGGCATGGCCCCCATGTTGCCATATGCGTTCCTAAGCGTTCCATTTGAACCCCAAAAGCATATCCCCTCCCAAATGCGAATCTGGGGCATGGCCCCCATGTTGCCATATGCGTTCCTAAGCGTTCCATTTGAACCCCAAAAGCATATCCCCTCCCAAATGCGAATCTGGGGCATGGCCCCATGTTGCCATATGCGTTCCTAAGCGTTCCATTTGAACCCCAAAAGCATATCCCCTCCCAAATGCGAATCTGGGGCATGGCCCCCATGTTGCCATATGCGTTCCTAAGCGTTCCATATGAACTCCAAAAGCAAAGTACAAACCAGACCCAGGATGGGCCAGGAGCCCGCATACACCAGAGTCACAATGAGTAGGGGCACAGCAACACACCCATCGGCATGGCCAATCCGTCCCATGCCACATGTGCACAGCACACAGTCCCATTGCCTAGCACACACAACTACAGATGCCACAGCCACACACTCGCCTCCGGGAAACCCATGTACGAGATTGCACGAACTGCCAATGTCAGACGACTAATACATACTTCGCCAGGTGCAACACAATAACAAATCTCATTCTCTCCACAGGTGACGAACTGCTGGATGCTGGGGATGGAGACAGCAGCCAGCACAGCCAGCCTACAAGCCCCCAACGAGGACACACGGATCTGGAGGATCTGTCCTCCTCTTCGGACACGGACCACCAAGCTGGCCCATCTGGCGTGGCAGGGCCCAGCCGCTCCCCAGGACCCCTCCTACCCACCAACCCATCATCCAGGGATGCTGAACAGTCCCAGTCCCCTGCTGCCACTGTCGTTGCGGCCACACCCACGGTCATTGCGGCCACTACCACTGCCGCAACCGCCACCATCGCCGCACCGACCACCACCGCCTCCACCACCACCACGTCTTCGCTGGCACCAGCCCCAGCGCAGGTGGTGGCCCGGCCGACTGGATCCACCCTGGGAGCCACAGCGAGGACCGTGGTGTGCAATGTGGCTAGTGGGCAGGCCGGTGGCAGCAGGACTGGTAGGAGGAGCAGGGTCAGGGAAACGCCAGCCTCCCCTGGGAGCCATGCCCTGCCTCAAATGGCCAGAGTCCTTGGGGCCTATGAAGAGGCCCAAGGACAATGGGCCAGGTCTGCTACTGACACGCGGGAGGTGCTGGGGGTGCTGAGGTCCATGGACGCCCATATGGGCCAATTCGTGTCCCGTATGGACCAACTCGTGGACCTCATGGGCCAGCTGGTGGTGGCGGTGGGGTCACAGGCAAGGCCAGCAACACCACCTCCGCCACCACCTGCTAGGGCGCAGGCTCGGGCAGCAGTGTCCACTTCCCCTGCGTCCACAGCCAGTGAGCACACCTCACCCACCACCAGCAGGTCGCCACCACACACCCCCCTCCCAAACGTGGAAGGGGCCGTCCGAAGAGGAAACAGATCTCCCGGGAGGACTTCGCACGCTCCAGTCGCAAGTGAGGCAGCCAGCCAGCCTTCCGCCAGCCTTCCTTGACCAGCCACTGCATTGACTTGCTCTACGATCCCACTCCACACAGCCATCTGGATGGCATGTGTGTGTTGGACTATGGACATAGAACCAGTGGGTACACCCTGATCATCACGCAGCCATGACCGACAGCTCATTGTCACTGCACGCACCACTTTTGTCATCACCTTACACACAATCACATGTCACAGTTTGTAATAAATGCACCTTTTTCACTAACTGCTGTTTGTGCCCTGTGTTTTATTTGTACGGAATACAACGGCCACCTTGGGCGGAAAGGCACCTGATGCGTGGCATGGCAATGGAATCCGGAGGGCCTGTAGGGACCTAGGGGTGGGAGACAGAACAGGAGCACATTCAATGAGTGTGTCACACACCCATCACACAGTACATGTCAACAACTACAAGCAATGTACACACATCGCACAGAGCAATAGGGCACAATGCCACAGTCACCAACAGTGGCATACTACCCTGGCCATGGAGCGTTGACACACTGCACGCAGTGAACATACGGCCACCCTGACACAGCACACACACACCTGCACAGATACAGACACATCATCCGTCGTACATGGACACTCACCGTCAAGTGAAGTAGCGGGCGATGAGCTGCTGGCGCACATTCCCAGCTTCCTCCTCTCCGCTGTCCACCTCACTCGAGCTGTCCTGGTCTGCGGGCTGGGGCCCTGGTTGATCTCCGTCATCCACAATGAGGGGGATCTGCTTCCGAATGGCCAGATTGTGCAGCATGCAGCACGCCACCACTATCTGGCACACCTTCTGTGGGGAGTACGCCAGTGCACCCTCGGTGCGGTCCAGGCACCTGAACCTGGACTTGAGGAGGCCAAAGGTACGCTCGACCACACGTCTGGTCCTCCCATGTGCCTCATTGTATCGATCGTCTGCTGGGGTGCGAGGATTCCTCAATGGACTGAGCAGCCATGCCCCATTCGGATACGCAGAGTCACCTGGGTGTGAGGGACACAGAGAACCATTGCAATTCCAACTGGACAGGGGACAGCATCGCACAACCAGCACGCTACACCACTCCACATACTCACCGACAATACAGGCACGATCCTGTTGCAGATTGGCCATCAGTCGTGGCAAGATGCTGTTGCGCATTATGTGTGCGTCATGGGCCGAGCCTGGAAACTTGGCACACACGTGGGTGATCACCATGTCCGCAAGGCACACCACTTGCACATTCAGGGAGTGCGTGTGCTTCCTGTTGCGGTACAGGTGCTCAGTGGCCTGTGGTGGAACAAGGCCAACATGAGTGCAGTCAATGGCTCCCACGACGTGTGGGATTCTGCCAAGGGCATAGAATGCACCCTTCACTGCCGCCAATTCACGAGCCCTGGGGAATCTGATGTACCTGTTCCGGTACAGCATCATGGCTGCCAGTACATCCCTCAGCACCTTGCTGAACATGGGCTGGGACATCCCTCCTCCACTGCCCACTGTGTGCTGGAATGACCCAGTGGCGAAGAAATGCATGGCGGCCATCACCTTAGCCGTGGGGGTGACAGCAGTCGGATACACCCTGCGGGGACGGAGATGGGGCTCTAACATGGCACACAGTCGATGCAGAGTTGGCCTGTCCAGCCGAAACTTCCTGATTACCTCTGTATCGTCCATGTCCGCCAGCAATTGGTATGGGCGGTCAATGTTCGGTCTCCGCCTGGGTTAAATGGCAGAGGACACATGTCAAAGCAACACGGCACATAGCAATTTCGCATACACATCACTGACATGACTGAGCAAGCACATGAGCCACAGCCCAGCTGTCAAGCTGGGACGGCACGGCCACAATACACTTCCACAGGTCTCCCAACAATGGCAATGGTAAGTGAGACATACCACTGCCATGTGCATGCACATGGGGATCTAGGCCCCAATGACTTGCGGGGCGTGCTGATGGGGACTGACTGCATATCCGTCAAGCGGCAACGCCACGGCAACATGAGTGTCTGCTGAGCATGGAACTGCTTCCGAGGCTGGATGAGTATGGCACACGACGACGACGATGTGGGCACGGGCTGAGCGGCCAATACAAGTGGGACCTGTGGCACGAGGGGATATGAGACAGTAGTAGGTGTCAGCACTGCACCCTATGTACAGCACTGTACGGATCACAGCTCCCGAAACATTGACTGGTGTCCACATTGACAGCCCCATGCCAAGACGGCTGTGTGCTTGCAGTCACACGTCACAGGTGAGAGGTTGCATTGCACGTGCAAGGTGGCAGACGTACATAGTGGGAGCTGGCATGTGTGTGCATGTGTCTCCTGTTCAGGATCCACCAGATGGGCGCTGACTCTGTACTGACCATTGGACACAGCATGTTCCGTGGAAGGCTTGTGTGTGTGGGATGGTGGCACTGGATGTGCCTCCGTTGGGTGGGGGGCCATGCACAGGGCGGGTACGTCGATGATTGCGCATTGTTGGTCACGGTGGGTGCACCAACTAATATGTGTTGCCCTGTGTTCAATTCCTATGTCCGCATGATGATGGACTGTGGATGTGGGCAGACTACACATTGGTCGATGTGCTGTCTATATGCATGTGCCTTCACACCAGGCACAGCTGCCCCTGCACATGTGACCCCTGCTGGACTCGCTGCTGGGTCTGTGGAGCTGATGCACCTTCTGCGCGTGGGGCGGGCCGCTCTCCTCACTTCCCTCATTGCGCATGTCATGTCTTTGCCGCAGGTGACATGGATCATGGAGGGCCCACATGTACGCGTGGGTAGGCTACACATGATTGTTCACTGGTCGCCACCCCCAGTCAGTGTTTCGAATGGGAAGGTTGTCGTGCTGGTGGTATGTTCGATGTGGCGGATGGGCGGGCCTAGGTGCGGGCTTACATTCCGGACATGGGGGGTAGTTGGATTGGCGACTAGTTGCAGTACACACGGGACACGTCTCTTCCTTTCCACATCTGGGTCATCCCTTGTACTAACTGACAGTGATACAGTCATCATCGCCCCAGCCCTCATGTCCTCCCCTCGCCCCCCAATATGCATGCTCACCTGCGAGGCTAGCGCTTGCACAGGCAGCCCCAAGCTCGCACCAGAGAGGGCAAGGAGTGTATGTGTGGGTCCAGTTGCACGAGTGGGCTGTCTCAGGGTATGATGTGTAGCGGGACGCCGTCCACCTGCGTGGTGCCCCAAATGGAGACCCGGCCTGCATGGACTATGCATCACAGTCTTCGCCTTCCGGATCCGCCACCTGCGACACCCAGTGGCTGTGGCTGCCCTTGCGGCCAGGCCGCGTCCGTCTGTGGCTGATGGCCCACACATTCACTCTTTGGCCTCTCTGGGGAGGGCTCGGGGGTGGTGGCGCACGCGCTTGCACTTAGTCGCAATGGCATGTGGCGTGGTTGGTATGATGGGCAATGGATGGGATGGTGCGAGCCACCTCCCGTGACGTCAGTGCTGCTCGTGCTGTGGTGCGTCCCCCTACACTTCCATTTGACTTGTGCCATGCTAGACGTTGAGGTTCTATTGCCTGCGTGATATGACCAGGAGGAGCGCGAGGAGACCTCTCACACACCATGCTCCACTGCCATCCCGTGCCCTGTATCGCCTGTGCGGATTGACTATGTTGGGGTTACACCTGGTCGACTGGGGCTGTGTGTGCCTTGTCAAGGGGCATGGCGGGCGCACAACAGGATCCAGCTTGTCCACAGAGGGTGGGCTGAGGTGCGCCTGGTACCGCTTTGTACGTGTGCCCGGCTGCTGTGCACACACGTGTTCACTCCCCCGACAGGTGTCCTCTCACAATGCCCAGGGAAGCGGTGGTGTACTGTTCATGACCCCTCCCAACACGGCGTGCTCCAACTTGGCATGTGCGCATCTACCCGTCGCACCCACCCACCTGAGCACTGCGTCCATACGACTTCACACGACACATGTGTGTCTTCCACAGTAGTGCTACTCATTTGCGTTGACATCCAATACCAGTGGACTACATGGTCATGTCACGACTGCCGTGTACTTCACATACTCTCATCCTCTCTCATTCGTACTTGTGAAATGAGTCAGCGGAGACAGTTCTGGTTTCAAACATTATATTGAGTCTTCTGTCCTCTGTGATGCAGTATAGTGGACACTACTGGCAGCGGAATACATGTTGAGGATATACTGAGCATGATAACAAATGGGATAGGGTGTGGGGTTACATCTGCTTGGCCAAGGCTGTGCTAATGTACATTTACGTATAGCTGCGGAGCTGCGGACTTTGACACAGACGGTATACATGTAGCCTACCAGACCGCTCGGCATCATGGGCACAGTCCATCTCAGTTCCATGTGACAGGTTTGCTGCGGTTGTTCCTCATGCACGCGTGCATGTGAGATGACATCAGGGCATGTGCTTGCGTGCATGCAGCGGCGTGCCACTTGTTGTTGCACTGTGGTGGTTACTGGACATGTCACAGTCACTGGGGTCGTGTTGTTGTTGTATGCACTTGTCGTCCATGCAAAGGTCCTGGTATGGGATTCCCGGGGCGGGGGTGGGAGGGGTGCAGCACCCACAGACTCCAGGCGACCTATTCATGTCCACTGAGCGGTGTGTGTGTCCATGTGCGCTGGATCCATGTCGTGTCCTGGTTGTTCGTGCAGTTCCGTCCATGTGGGTGCGATGCACAGAGCCCATGCCACTGCCTCCCACGATGCATGCGGTGTTCCTGGATGTGATGGGGAACAGTGTGCATGTCCCGGTCATATCCGATGTCATGGCGATGTCGTTGATGGTGTGGTTACAGTTGCCGGTCGTTTGGTATGGCTGTTGTGGTGGTGACTGGCCAGTCCGTGCGGAAGCTGAGCATGGGTGCGGGGTTGGACTTCATAGGTCACTCGGGGAACCTGCGTTGTGGTCCGACGTATTTACAGGTTGTCAGGTATGCGATGCCGTCCAGCAGGGCTTCCATGTCATTGGTGGTGTACATGTTTGCCAGCCAATGAAGCGGATGGTGGCTGTCAAGGTGTTGTTCGTAGGTTGTCCCTTGGAGGACCATGATGGGGCATGCTGGGTGACATTCGATGTAGCTGTTCTCGATGATCCGTCGTGTGGAGGCACAGTGGTTCCATTTCAGTGCGCGTGCGATGTTGGCCACATACGCCATGCCCCCATAGGCAGAGCAGGCCCTGTCGTGTGCGTCCAGAGGGAGGAGTAGTGGTAGCAGGTCCGCCTTCAGACATGCCGGGTTGGAGAGGCATATCTCGACGGGATGCTGGTAGGGACACCTCCGACAGTAGAAGACGGGCATGACGCAGCTGAACAATGTGATGCGGTAAGTCAGTCGGTAACTTACGTTCAGCAGGGACAGGAGATCGCATCCCAATGTATGTATCGTGTTGGTTTGGTACAGCTTGAGCTGTTCGGCGTAGTTGGGTAGGTGTGTTGCGGTTGCCATTTCGCAGCGGTTCGTAGAGGTGGCGTGCTCCGGCTGTGTGTGCAGTCTGCAATGTGCACGCTCCGGGGTTGCTGTGAGCTCTGTGTAGTCGTGGGGAGACAGGACTTGTGTTCTGTTGGCTTGTTTGGAGGACACGGGCCCTCTTCCCACATGCTTCTCAGACAGTTCAAGGTCAGTGCTGTGTGACTCCTTCCAATTAACTTGCATGTGGCCGACATGGGGGAGTGTTTTCTTCTTTCTTCCCCGTCCGTTGTGTGCTTCTGTGATATGCGCTATCTGCCCTGTGGTCGGTCTCCTCGGCATGCCTGTGTTGGTCTATTCTTGGACAATGGCTGTATTCACCGGCTTCTGTCGTAGGGCTGTGGTTTCGGTGTTGGAATGGAAGGTCATTCAGTGCTGTCTGCTCTCCCTTGTGTGGGCGGCAGGCTGCCTTTCCGCTCTGCGTTGGGCCTTGTGTGTGGATGTAATTCTTGGGCCACCTGTTGTCGGTCCCCGGGCTCTTTGGTGTTCCGTTTCATGTGTCTTGTTCATATGTGCAGGGTGGTATGGGTTTTTCAGTGTGGTACTGGCGTTCCTCTTCCCGAAGGGGCCCTGCTTCTCCTAGTTGGTGTTGCCGCCGCTGTGTGCTTCGCCATGTTTGTTACACTGGGGTGTGTCCTGCTGTTGCGTGACTTCACTGACATGTGTGCGTCGGTTGTGTGGCGTTGGGTGTTGTCCGTGAATTGGGCGTTGGGGACATGTCTGTGGCCGGCCTGTCACGTGTCATGTGCGTTCGGGGTGGGGCTGATGTGTGTGCTGCTTGGTTGTGTCCCTGTGTCTGTGTGCGACGCATGCATGGCGCTGCGGTTGGCCTCTGCGTTGTGCGCATGTGTGGCGGCGTCATCGGCGCTTTGTGGCCGTGACGGGGTGGTTGGTTCCTAGTCCCAGGTGGTGTGTACACATGTGTTCCGCGATGTTAGGATTTGGCCTGTGTGTCATATGTGGATGCAATGGTGGATGTGTAGTGTGCACGCGCTGGTGGGGGGTTGTCCGCTTTTTCCGCCCTTGCACTGTGTGCGCTGTTTGCGTGCACTTGTTGTGTGTGTGCCTACCTGCGTCTCCGCGGTACGTTGCGTCCTTGGTGGTGCATCAGCAGAAGCATGGGAAGGGCCTGCAGTGCTGGATTCATGCCCGGGGTGCCGCTTCTTCGTTGTCCGTGCTCTGCGTCCGTGTTTCCGCCTCTCTTTCACGTGCGGTGTCTCTTTGCCGTGGGAGCCGTTTGTTTGCGGCATCGTAATTTATGCGCCGGGCGGGACGTGTTTCGTCGGACGGTGTGTGTCAGTTGTGCTGCGCCGCTACGTGTGCGGGCGCACTTTGATGGCGGACGGTGTTGCTGGCTTGCCGGCGGTGTTTGGCCTGCTTTTCGCATCGTAATTGGGCGGGCGTGTGGACTGCTGCGTGCCGGCGGTAACTGGTGGTTTTTGCATCCGCCAGCACGGCGGTTGTGCTTCCGCCCGCCATCGTAATGG